>JAWPHD010012415.1:0-75972 GCA_037043455.1 Cyrtodaria siliqua
TTAATTATATCTCAAATTATAGCATGGAATTGTTTAATATTCGGAAGGAAAATACACATTTAAAGAGTTCCACACCTATATACATAACATATCTATTTTAAGAATCCAAGCTCTATAGACACAGTATAAACGGCCAAACCCCAAAAACAAACTCATAATTCATTTTATCCATATTTAAACCCCTGTGAATAAACCTATACTTTTAATCTGCAAATATACATTATTACGACCTAAACACCTAAACAGAGTTGTGATAAGTGATTTTGTAGTGTCATGTTGCCCTTATTTGGCGGGCTAGTTTCTTTAAATATGATTTATATTATTATTCCTTAGTTTCATGAAATGATTGTATAATATATAAATAACACCGTCATTGATTATTGCTGAAGTGATTATTTAGATAACGCAACGTCATTTTCTTGAACATGTCATAAATAAAACTGCATTAACTGCTTTTTTAGTGTGCTTTTTTTTCATAAACAAGTGCGATAGAAACCGTTATATAAATATCATCTTTACCTACATAATTAAAAAAAAAAGTACTGAATTGCGTCAATGGTTCTTATGGGATTTGAACCCCATATAAAATCAATCCATTAGTGGGTGTTTAACGCGAAGTAACCATTTGACTGTGCCAGTACTCGACGCAAACATGGACAATTTACGGATATATAGGTAAACCAATATATTTCTCATGCCCCGTGCTATAAAACTGCGATGGTCTAAGGGAGATAACTGCTACTCTGGCTTAATCAAAAATGAGTGTCGCAGTTATAAGCCCTAAGTTTCGTAATTACATAATGATCTCGATCGATTGTAACCTACATTATGGTAACCTACATACCGTTAACCAACATAACGATGTCGTACATAATGGCAACCAACGTAACACACGTAACGGTAAACTCACTGCGTATCGGTAACCTAAATAACGATGACAAACATAACGGTAACCTAAATAACGATAACAAACTAACGGTAACCTAAATTACAATAACAAACATAACGGTTAACTTATTACATAACGGTAACCTACATAATGGTAACCTACATTAACGGTAACCTACATAACGGTGACCTACATAACGGTAACCTTATAACGGTAACATTCCTAACGGTAACCTACATAGCAGTAACCTTCATAATGGTAACCTTCATAGTGGTAACCTACATAACGGTAACCTTCATAGTGGTAACCTACATAACGGTAACACCTTCATAGTGGTAACCTACATAACGGTAACCTTCATGGTGGTAACCTACATAACGGTAACCTACATAACCTACATAACGGATATTATCTGACTTAACAAAAATAAGTGTTCCAGTTATAAGTTATAAGTTTCGTAAATCAAATGGTTAACCTCATATCGATAACTATAATGTTAACCTACATAATGGTAACCTTCATAACGGTAACCTATATAATGGTAACATACATAAAGGTAACCTTCATAATGGTAACCTACATAACGGTAAGATACATAATGGTAACATACATAACATTCATAACGGTAACCTACATAATGGTAACATACATAATGGTAACCTACATAGCAGTAACCTACATAACGGTAACCTACAGTAATGGTAACCTACATAATGGTAACCTACATAGCGGTAACCTACATAACGGTAACCTACATAACGGTAACCTACAGTAATGGTAACCTACATAGCAGTAACCTACATAACGGTAACCAACATAACGGTAACCTACATAATGGTAACCTACATAGTGGTAACCTACATAATGGTAACATACATAACCTTCATAACGGTAACCTACATAATGGTAACATACATAATGGTAACCTACATAGCGGTAACCTACATAATGGTAACCTACATAACGGTAACATACATAACGGTTACCTACATAATGGTAACCTTCATAACGGTAACCTACATAATGGTAACCTGCATAAAGGTAACATACATAACCTACATAATGGTAACCTACATAACGATAACCTACATAATGGTAACATACATAACGGTAACCTACATAACGATAACATACATAACGGTAACCTTCATAACTGTAACCTTCATAACGGTAACCTACATAAAGGTTACCTACATAACGGTAACCTACATAACGGTAACCTACAAAAAGGTAACCTACATAAAGGTAACCTTCATAACGGTAACCTTCATAACGGTAACCTACATACCGGTAACCTACATAATGGTAACCTGCATAACGGTAACCTACATAACGGTAACCTTCATAACGGTAACCTAAATACCGGTAACCTACATAATGGTAACCTACATAAAGGTAACCTACATAAAGGTAACCTAAATAACGGTAACCTTCATAATGGTAAGCTACATACCGGTAACCTACATAATGGTAACCTACATAACGTTAACCTCCATAACAATAACCTACATAGCGGTAACCTACATAACGGTAACCTACATAATGGTAACCTACATGACAGTAACCTACATAACGGTAACCTACATAACATACATAACGGATATTATCTGACTTAACAAAAATAAGTGTTCCAATAATAAGTTCTAAGTTTCGTAAATAAACCTACCCAACAATAACCTACAAAACGGTAACCTTCAAAACGGTAACCTACATAATGGTAAGCTTTATAATGGTAACCTACATAATGGTAACATTCATAACGATAACCTACATAAAGGTAACCTACATAACGGTAACCTACATAAAGGTAACCTACATAACGGCAACCTACATAACGGTAACCTACATAACGGTAACCTACATAAAGGTAACCTACATAACAGTAACCTTCATAACGGTAACCTACATAACGGTAACCTTCATAACGGTAACCTACATAACAGTAACCTACATAATGGTAACCTACATACTGGTAACCTACATATCAGTAACCTACATAACGGTAACCTACATAACGGTAAACTTCATAACGGTAACCTACATAATGGTAACCTTCATAATGGTAACCTACATAACGGTAACCTTCAAAACGGTAACCTACATAACGGTAACCTTCATAACGGTAACCTACATAACAGTAGCCTACATAATGTTAACCTACATACTGGTAACCTACATAGCGGTAACCTACATAACGGTAACCTACATAAAGGTAAACTTCATAACGGTAACCTACATAATGGTAACCTACATAACGGTAACCTTCATAACGGTTACCTACATAACATATATAACAGATATTAAGTTAGTCATATATGCCATCAGTTGTGTAAAAAAAAGAAAAGAACATCACTTAACTTATTTAGGTAGATGTATCACATATATTTTTTGCATTGTTTACCCATTTTTACCCACCACTAATTCTCCAAATCAGTGGCATCTTCACCTACAGTACTAACGGCGATTGATGGATTATCTGCATCTTCACCTACAGTACAAACGGCGATTGATGATCTGCATCTTCACCTACAGTTCTAACGGCGATTGATGATCTGCAACTTCACCTACAGTACTAACGGCGATGGATTATCTGCATCTTCACCTACAGTACTAACGGCGATTGATGATCTGCAACTTCACCTACAGTACTAACGGCGATTGATGATCTGCATCTTCACCTACAGTAATAACGGCGATTGATGGATGATCTGCATCTTCACCTACAGTACTAACGGCGATTGATGATCTGCATCTTCACCTACAGTACTAACGGCGATTGATGGATGATCTGCATCTTCACCTACAGTACTAACGGCGATTGATGGATTATCTGCATCTTCACCTACAGTTCTAACGGCGATTGATGATCTGCATCTTCACCTACAGTACTAACGGCGATTGATGATCTGCATCTTCACCTACAGTACTAACGGCGATGGATGATCTGCATCTTCACCTACAGTACTAGCGGCGATTGATGGATTATCTGCATCTTCACCTACAGTACTAACGGCGATTGATGGATGATCTGCATCTTTACCTACAGTACTAACGGCGATTGATGATCTGCATCTTCACCTACAGTACTAACGGCGATTGATGATCTGCATCTTCACCTACAGTACTAACGGCGATTGATGATCTGCATCTTCACCTACAGTACTAACGGCGATTGATGGATTATCTGCATCTTCACCTACAGTACTAACGGCGATTGATGGATGATCTGCATCTTTACCTACAGTACTAACGGCGATTGATGATCTGCATCTTCACCTACAGTACTAACGGCGATTGATGGATGATCTGCATCTTTACCTACAGTACTAACGGCGATTGATGATCTGCAACTTCACCTACAGTTCTAACGGCGATTGATGATCTGCATCTTCACCTACAGTACTAACGGCGATTGATGATCTGCATCTTCACCTACAGTACTAACGGCGATGGATGATCTGCATCTTCACCTACAGTACTAGCGGCGATTGATGGATTATCTGCATCTTCACCTACAGTACTAACGGCGATTGATGGATGATCTGCATCTTTACCTACAGTACTAACGGCGATTGATGATCTGCATCTTCACCTACAGTACTAACGGCGATTGATGATCTGCATCTTCACCTACAGTACTAACGGCGATTGATGATCTGCATCTTCACCTACAGTACTAACGGCGATTGATGGATTATCTGCATCTTCACCTACAGTACAAACGGCGATTGATGATCTTCATCTTCACCTACAATACTAACGGCGATTGATGATCTGCATCTTCACCTACAGTACTAACGGCGATTGGTGATCTGCATCTTCACCTACAATACTAACGGCGATTGATGATCTGCATTTTCACCTACAGTACTAACGGCGATTGATGATCTGCATCTTCACCTACAGTACTAACGGCGATTGATGATCTGCATCTTCACCTACAGTACTAACGGTGATAGATGGATGATCTGCATCTTCACCTACAGTACTAACGGCGATTGATGATCTGCATCTTCACCTACAGTACTAACGGTGATAGATGGATGATCTGCATCTTCACCTACAGTACTAACGGCGATTGATGATCTGCAACTTCACCTACAGTACTAACGGCGTTTGATGGATGATCTGCATCTTCACCTACAATACTAACGGCGATTGATGGATGATCTGCATCTTCACCTACAGTACTAACGACGATGGATTATCTGAATCTTCACCTACAGTACAAACGGCGATTGATGATCTGCATCTTCACCTACAGTACTAGCGGCGATTGATGGATTATCTGCATCTTCACCTACAGTACCAACGGCGATTGATGGATTATCTGCATCTTCACCTACAGTACTAACGGCGATTGATGATCTGCATCTTCACCTACAGTACTAACGGCGATTGATGGATTATCTGCATCTTCACCTACAGTACTAACGGCGATTGATGGATTATCTGCATCTTCACCTACAGTACTAACGGCGATTGATGATCTGCATCTTCACCTACAGTACTAACGGCGTTTGATGGATTATCTGCATCTTCACCTACAGTACTAACGGCGATTGATGGATGATCTGCATCTTCACCTACAGTACTAACGGCGATGGATTATCTGCATCTTCACCTACAGTTCTAACGGCGATTGATGATCTGCATCTTCACCTACAGTACTAACGGCGATGGATGATCTGCAACTTCACCTACAGTACTAACGGTGATAGATGGATGATCTGCATCTTCACCTACAGTACTAACGGCGATTGATGATCTGCAACTTCACCTACAGTACTAACGGCGATTGATGGATGATCTGCATCTTCACCTACAGTACTAACGGCGATTGATGATCTGCATCTTCACCTACAGTACTAACGGCGATGGATGATCTGCAACTTCACCTACAGTACTAACGGTGATAGATGGATGATCTGCATCTTCACCTACAGTACTAACGGCGATTGATGATCTGCAACTTCACCTACAGTACTAACGGTGATAGATGGATGATCTGCATCTTCACCTACAGTACTAACGGCGATTGATGATCTGCAACTTCACCTACAGTACTAACGGCGATTGATGATCTGCAACTTCACCTACAGTACTAACGGTGATAGATGGATGATCTGCATCTTCACCTACAGTACTAACGGCGATTGATGATCTGCAACTTCACCTACAGTACTAACGGTGATAGATGGATGATCTGCATCTTCACCTACAGTACTAACGGCGATTGATGATCTGCAACTTCATCTACAGAACTAACGGCGATTGATGATCTGCAACTTCACCTACAGTACTAACATTGATAGATGGATGATCTGCATCTTCACCTACAGTACTAACGGCGATTGATGATCTGCAACTTCACCTACAGTACTAACGGTGATAGATGGATGATCTGCATCTTCACCTACAGTACTAACGGCGATTGATGATCTGCATCTTCACCTACAGTACTAACGGCGATTGATGATCTGCATCTTCACCTACAGTACTAACGGCGATTGATGATCTGCATCTTCACCTACAGTACTAACGGCGATTGATGATCTGCAACTTCACCTACAGTACTAACGGTGATAGATGGATGATCTGCATCTTCACCTACAGTACTAACGGCGATTGATGATCTGCAACTTCACCTACAGTACTAACGGTGATAGATGGATGATCTGCATCTTCACCTACAGTACTAACGGCGATTGATGATCTGCATCTTCACCTACAGTACTAACGGCGATTGATGATCTGCATCTTCACCTACAGTACTAACGGCGATTGATGATCTGCAACTTCACCTACAGTACTCACGGCGATTGATGGATTATCCGCATCTTCACCTACAGTACTAACGGCGATGGATGATCTGCATCTTCACCTACAGTACTAACGGCGATTGATGATCTGCAACTTCACCTACAGTACTAACGGTGATAGATGGATGATCTGCATCTTCACCTACAGTACTAACGGCGATTGATGATCTGCAACTTCACCTACAGTACTAACGGTGATAGATGGATGATCTGCATCTTCACCTACAGTACTAACGGCGATTGATGATCTGCATCTTCACCTACAGTACTAACGGCGATTGATGGTCTGCATCTACACCTACAGTACTAACGGCGTTTGATGGATGATCTGCATCTTCACCTACAATACTAACGGCGATTGATGGATGATCTGCATCTTCACCTACAGTACTAACGGCGATTGATGATCTGCATCTTCACCTACAGTACTAACGGCGATTGATGGATTATCTGCATCTTCACCTACAGTACTAACGGCGATGGATTATCTGCATCTTCACCTACAGTACTAACGGCGATTGATGGATTATCTGCATCTTCACCTACAGTACTAACGGCGATTGATGATCTGCATCTTCACCTACAGTACTAACGGCGATTGATGATCTGCATCTTCATCTACAGTACTAACGGCGATTGATGATCTGCATCTTCACCTACAGTACTAACGGAGATTGATGATCTGCATCTTTACCTACAGTACTAACGGCGATTGATGATCTGCAACTTCACCTACAGTACTAACGGAGATTGATGATCTGCATCTTCACCTACAGTACTAACGGCGATTGATGATCTGCATCTTCACCTACAGTACAAACGGCGTTTGATGATCTGCATCTTCACCTACAGTACTAACGGTGATAGATGGATGATCTGCATCTTCACCTACAGTACTAACGGAGATTGATGATCTGCATCTTCACCTACAGTACTAACGGCGATTGATGATCTGCATCTTCACCTACAGTACTAACGGCGATTGATGATCTGCATCTTCACCTACAGTACTAACGGCGATTGATGATCTGCATCTTCACCTACAGTACAAACGGCGTTTGATGATCTGCATCTTCACCTACAGTACTAACGGTGATAGATGGATGATCTGCATCTTCACCTACAGTACTAACGGAGATTGATGATCTGCATCTTCACCTACAGTACAAACGGCGATTGATGATCTGCATCTTCACCTACAGTACTAACGGCGATTGATGGATTATCTGCATCTTCACCTACAGTACAAACGGCGATTGATGATCTTCATCTTCACCTACAGTACTAACGGCGATTGATGATCTGCATCTTCACCTACAGTTCTAACGGCGATTGATGATCTGCAACTTCACCTACAGTACTAACGGCGATTGATTATCTGCATCTTCATCTACAGTACTAACGGCGATTGATGATCTGCATCTTCACCTACAGTACTAACGGCGATTGGTGGATTATCTGCATCTTCATCTACAGTACTAACGGCGATTGATGATCTGCAACTTCACCTACAGTACTAACGGCGATTGATGGATTATCTCATCTTCACCTACAGTTCTAACGGCGATTGATGATCTGCAACTTCACCTACAGTACTAACGGCGATTGATTATCTGCATCTTCATCTACAGTACTAACGGCGATTGATGATCTGCATCTTCACCTACAATACTAACGGCGATTGATGGATGATCTGCATCTTCACCTACAGTACTAACGGCGATTGATGATCTGCATCTTCACCTACAGTACTAACGGCGATTGATGGATTATCTGCATCTTCACCTACAGTACTAACGGCGATGGATTATCTGCATCTTCACCTACAGTACTAACGGCGATTGATGGATTATCTGCATCTTCACCTACAGTACTAACGGCGATTGATGATCTGCATCTTCACCTACAGTACTAACGGCGATTGATGATCTGCATCTTCATCTACAGTACTAACGGCGATTGATGATCTGCATCTTCACCTACAGTACTAACGGAGATTGATGATCTGCATCTTTACCTACAGTACTAACGGCGATTGATGATCTGCAACTTCACCTACAGTACTAACGGAGATTGATGATCTGCATCTTCACCTACAGTACTAACGGCGATTGATGATCTGCATCTTCACCTACAGTACAAACGGCGTTTGATGATCTGCATCTTCACCTACAGTACTAACGGTGATAGATGGATGATCTGCATCTTCACCTACAGTACTAACGGAGATTGATGATCTGCATCTTCACCTACAGTACTAACGGCGATTGATGATCTGCATCTTCACCTACAGTACTAACGGCGATTGATGATCTGCATCTTCACCTACAGTACTAACGGCGATTGATGATCTGCATCTTCACCTACAGTACAAACGGCGTTTGATGATCTGCATCTTCACCTACAGTACTAACGGTGATAGATGGATGATCTGCATCTTCACCTACAGTACAAACGGCGATTGATGATCTGCATCTTCACCTACAGTACTAACGGCGATTGATGGATTATCTGCATCTTCACCTACAGTACAAACGGCGATTGATGATCTTCATCTTCACCTACAGTACTAACGGCGATTGATGATCTGCATCTTCACCTACAGTTCTAACGGCGATTGATGATCTGCAACTTCACCTACAGTACTAACGGCGATTGATTATCTGCATCTTCATCTACAGTACTAACGGCGATTGATGATCTGCATCTTCACCTACAGTACTAACGGCGATTGGTGGATTATCTGCATCTTCATCTACAGTACTAACGGCGATTGATGATCTGCAACTTCACCTACAGTACTAACGGCGATTGATGGATTATCTCATCTTCACCTACAGTACTAACGGCGATTGGTGATCTGCAACTTCACCTACAGTACTAACGGCGATTGATGATCTGCAACTTCACCTACAGTACTAACGGCGATTGATGGATTATCTGCATCTTCATCTACAGTACTAACGGCGATTGATGATCTGCATCTTCACCTACAGTACTAACGGCGATTGATGATCTGCATCTTCACCTACAGTACTAACGGCGATTGATGGATTATCTCATCTTCACCTACAGTACTAACGGCGATTGGTGATCTGCAACTTCACCTACAGTACTAACGGCGATTGATGATCTGCATCTTCACCTACAGTACTAACGGCGATTGATGGATTATCTCATCTTCACCTACAGTACTAACGGCGATTGATGATCTGCATCTTCACCTACAGTACTAACGGCGATTGATGATCTGCATCTTCACCTACAGTACTAACGGCGATTGATGATCTTCATCTTCACATACAGTACTAACGGCGATTGATGGATTATCTCATCTTCACCTACAGTACTAACGGCGATTGATGATCTGCATCTTCACCTACAGTACTAACGGCGATTGATGATCTGCATCTTCACCTACAGTACTAACGTCGATGGATGATCTGCATCTTCACCTACAATACTAACGGCGATGGATGATCTGCATCTTCACCTACAGTACTAACGGCGATGGATGATCTGCATCTTCACCTACAATACTAACGGCGATGGATGATCTGCATCCCATTAAACCACTCCCATGTTGCCCATAAATCCACACCCATGTTGCCCATTAATCCACACCCATGTTGCCCATTAATCCACACCTATGTTGCCCATTAATCCACACTCAAGTTGCCCATTAATCCACACCCATGTTGCCCATTAATCCACACCCGTGTTGCCCAATAATCCACACCCATGTTGCCCATTAATCGAAAGATACGTACTGCTTACAGTAGCTATCCCGCCAACAGCAGCCCAATTTACAACATCTGTTAACCGTTTCTAAACGTACTGACGGCGAGGTATGTACATAACATATATATATTTTGAGAATCCAAGCTCTATAGACACAGTATAAACGGCCAAACCAAAAAAACAAACTCATAATTCATTTTATCCATATTTAAAACCCGTGAATAAAACCTATACTTTTAATCTGCACAGATACATTATTACTTGACCTAAACACCTAAACAGAGTTTTGATAAATGATTTCGTAGTGTATTTTGCCCTTATTTGGCGGGTTAGTTTCTTTAAATATGGGGTCATATGTGACTTATATTATTATTCTCTAGTTTCATGAAATGATTGTATAATATATAATTAACACCGTCATTGGTTATTGCCGAAGTGATTATTTAGATAACGCAACGTCCTTTTCTTGAAAATAGCGTATATATGTGACGATGCAACATGTCATAAATAAAACTGGCATTAACTGCTTTTTGTGTGCTTTTTTTCATAAACAAGGGCGATAGAAACCATCATATAAATATTGTCTTAACCTACATAATTAAAAAAAAAAAGTACTGAATTGCGTCAATGGTTCTTATGGGATTTGAACCCCATATAAAATCAATCAAGGGCTGGTTGTATTTTGTTTAACGAAGTAACCATTTGACTATGCCAGTACTCGATACATACGCGGACAATTTACGGATATATATACGGTGTTCCGTTAGGGCCATCGTACCATCGCGCATCGACCTTTATAAGTCGATGCGCGATGGTACGATGGTACGATGGCGATGGCACGATGGTACGATGGCGATGGTACGATGACGCGATGGTACGATGGCGATGGTACGATGGCGATGCTACGATGGTCCATCGCGTCATCGCCATCGTACCATCGCACCATCGCCATCGTACCATCGTACCATCGCGCATCGACTTTAAACGCGATGGTACGATGGTACGATGGTACAATGACCCATCGTACCATCGCGCATCGACCTTTTACAAGTCGATGCGCGATGGTACGATGGTACGATGGCGATGGTACGATGGTACGATGGCGATGACGCGATGGACCATCGTACCATCGCCAACGTACCATCGTGTCATCGCCATCGTACCATCGTGCCATCGCATCATCGCAGTCGATGTGCGATGTTGCATCGCCCCCTGCTCCATCGTACCATCGCTCCATCGCCTTCCGTTTAGACATGCACACATCAAAACAAAACAAAAATGGAGGACATCATAGATGCAAAGATTCGACAAATACTTTTTGGAAATGTTTCTTACCGAGAAATTCATGTTTTGCTGAGCCTAAATGAAGGGATAGATTTAAGAAAAGTATTGTTAAATCTTTGCATCCATGATGTACGGTAATGATGTCCTCCATTTTTGTTTTTCTTTGATGTGCGCATGTCTAACCGGAAGGCGATGGAGCGATGGTACGATGGAGCAGGTGGCGATGCAACATCGCACATCGACTGCGATGGTGCGATGGCACGATGGTACGATGGCGATGACACGATGGTACGATGGCGATGGTACGATGGTCCATCGCGTCATCGCCATCGTACCATCGTACCATCGCCATCGTACCATCGTACCATCGCGCATCGACTTGTAAAAGGTCGATGCGCGATGGTACGATGGGCCATTGTACCATCGTATCATCGTACCATCGCGTTTAAAGTCGATGCGCGATGGTACGATGGTACGATGGCGATGGTGCGATGGTACGATGGCGATAACGCGATGGACCATCGTATCATCCCCATCGTACCATCGTACCATCGCCATCGTACCATCGCGTCATCGTACCATCGCCATCGTACCATCGTGCCATCGCCATCGTACCATCGTACCATCGTACCATCGCGCATCGACTTATAAAGGTCTATGCGCGATGGTACGATGGCCCTAACGGAACACCGTATATATAGGCAAACCAATATATTTCGCAATACATTCTCAAAATCACGTGGTTTATGTCCGTGCTGTAAAACTGCGATTGGTCTAAGGGAGATAACTGCTACTCTGACTTAATAAAAAATGAGTGTTGCAGTTATAAGCCCTAAGTTTCGTAATTACAACGATAACCCACATAATGATATCGATCGATAACCAACAAAATTGTAACCTACATTATGGTAACCTACATACCGTTAACCAACATAACGATGTCGTACATAATGGCAACTAACGTAACAAACATAAGGGTAAACTTACTATGTAACGGTAACCTAAATAACGATAACAAACATAACGATAACCTAAATAATGATAACAAACATAACGGTAACCTACATAACGGTAACCTACATAAAGGTAACATACATAATGTTAACCTACATAAACGGTAACCAACATAACGGTAACCTACATAATGTTAACCTACATAAACGGTAACCTACATAACGGTAACCTACAGTAACGGTAACCTTAATAATGTTAACCTACATAACGGTAACCTAAATAATGTTAACCTACATAAACGGTAACCAACATAACGGTAACCTACATAATGTTAACCTACATAAACGGTAACCTACATAACGGTAACCTACAGTAACGGTAACCTAAATAATGTTAACCTACATAAACGGTAACCAACATAACGGTAACCTACAGTAACGGTAACCTAAATAATGTTAACCTACATAAACGGTAACCTAAATAACGGTAACCTACATAACGGTAAACTACATAACGGTAACCTACATAATGGTGACCCTAATTGTTACTTAAATAATGGGAACCCCAATATAATTATCTGCATAACGATAACATACAAAACAATAACATAACTAACGTTAACCTACATAACGGTAACTGACATAACGGTAACTGACATAACGGTAACTGAGATAACAGTAACTTGCATAAAGGTAACTGACATAACGGTAAGTATCTACGAATACAAAACAAATACAGGGTGTGGGGTGCTAGCATAATGTCTCTCTTGTGTACGCTTTCAAAACGCTCTAGCTACGCCCCTGGCTGGTGTATGTCGCCTCTTGAATGATCTGTTTTTTAAATATGTAAAAAAGGGAGTTACAAGCAGGCAGGTGTGATGACGCCTGATATATACTGAGTGCATTTTGGGAATATTTCCCAACATTTTTAATACTGTGAAGTTAATGATTTAGCCTGTATTTTCTAAAAATTAAATAAAATGGAAAACCGAATGAAAAATAGTAGTTCCACAACACCGCTCCACCGTGCATATATGGATCTTTTTTGGAATATGTACGCAGCTGCGTACTTTGCGTACAGGTAGCTACGTCCCTGCTTAATTAAAATATTGTGTTCTTCGGGAATTAAAATCAAAATAAATGTAAACACATTGCAAAACTATTATTTAATCACGAACAAAACATTTCAAACAGAATTACCCAAAACTTTTTTATCCTTTGTTTTCCTTTCAAAGAACATAATATTATCCTTTTAATACTTCCTTCAACATTTCAAACACAATTACAAAACACAATTACAAAACACAAAAACACAAAACAATAATTGTAAACATTTTGAAATATTAATATCAAGCAACAAGTTACACTTAGTGTATACTGTGTACATGACCTATCGAGACTACACGTAGTGTATACCGTATACATGAAATATAGAGACTACACGTAGTGTATACCGTATACATGACATATAGAGACTACACGTAGTGTATACTGTGTACATGACATATCGAGACTGCACGTAGAGTATACTGTGTACATGACATATCGAAGTATACTATGTACATGGCATATCGAAACATCACGTAGTGTATACGGTATACATGACATATAGAGACTACACGTAGTGTATACTGTGTACATGACATATCGAGACTACACGTAGTGTACACTGTGTACATGACATATCGAAGTATACTATGTACATGACCTATCGAGACTACACGTAGTGTATACCGTATACATGACATATAGAGAATACACGTAGTGTATACTGTGTACATGACATATCGAGACTGCACGTAGAGTATACTGTGTACATGACATATCGAAGTATACTATGTACATGGTATATCGAGACAACACGTAGTGTATTCTGTGTAAATGACATATCGAGGTATACTATGAACATGACATATCGAGACAACACGTAGTGTATACTGTGTACATGACATATCCAGACTACACGTAGTGTATATTGTGTACATGACATATCAAGACTTAACGTAGAGTATACTGTGTACATGACTTATCGAGACAACACGTAGTGTACACAGTGTATATGACATATCGAGATTACACGTAGTGTATACTGTGTACATGACATATCAAAACTACACGTAGTGTATACTGTGTAGATGACATATCTAGGTATACTGTGTACATGACATATCGAGACAACACGTACTGTATACTGTGTACATGACATATCGAGACTACACGTAGTGTATACTGTGAACATGACATATCGAGACTACATGTAGTGTATACTGTGCACATGACATATCGATACTACACGTAGTGTATACTGTGTACATGACATATCGAGACAGCCTGTAAGCCGGTATACTGTGTACATGACATATCGAGACTACACGTTGTGTATACTGTGTACATGCCATACCGAGACAACCTGTAAGCCGGTATATGTGTACATGACATATCGAAACAACCTGTACGCCGGTATACTGTGTTCATGACATATCGAGACAACATGTAAGCCGGTATACTGTGTACATGACATATCGAGACAACCTGTAAGCCGGTTATTGTTTATATTTTTGAATTTTATAGAACTATATGCTAATGTTCCATAAAATTCAAAATAGCAATGATAATCTAGATACATACATACATATCATGACACCATGAGGTTATAAAGACTTGAGTCTTGACACAAACTAACATCATGGCCCTGTATCAATTTTCATCCCAGCTAACATACAGTGGAATAAGAAATGTAAAGTGATCTTAGGTAATTGAATTGAATGTTGTTTAACGGCTCATCAACACAGTATATGTTATTTAGAGCCGCCCCAGAGAGCGGGTAAGGATATATAGGAATCCGGGAACCGTGCCCTACTCTTAATAGATTCTTATGGTTCTTTAACGTGCTCGGAGGATAGACCGATACACGGGACCGACCGGTGAATACGATTTATTAAATTTCTCTTTTAAATTTTAACATTATATTTGTTATAAGTAAGCACACCTTTTTGTATTCTGAAATATGTTCAGGGCTTATATTCATAACTTTGTGTAGACTATATATATATATTGTTTGTAAATACTTTGGTTTAATCAAGCGTTTTCTACTTTCGGACATTCAATAATATATTGAAATTCATCTCCAACTGTTTTATTACATACGGGACCGGGGTATGTTGCACACGTAAAACATTGTCACAATACAATATCATGATCATCGTCATCGTCATCGTCACCGGGCAGGATGATACCTAACCCTGCAATCATGAGTGTGATTTAGGGGACCAGTAGACTATACTGCGTACCGGGTATAGGTATACGGTTGACCTGGGATTCGAACCCGCAGCAGTGAGTGGCGAAGGTTTACAACGCAACGTCGTCCATTCGGCCACGGAGACGCTACTAAGAAGTAGACTGATTTACGTCTCTGACCAGGCACGTCTATATATTATGAACAGGCACGTCTATATATTATGACCAGGCACGTCTATATATTATGAACAGGCACGTCTATATATTATGACCAGGCACGTCTATATATTATGAACAGGCACGTCTATATATTATGACCAGGCACACGTCTATATATTATGAACAGGCACGTCTATATATTATGACCAGGCACGTCTATATATTATTACCAGGCACGTCTATAAATTATGAACAGACGCGTCTGTATATTATGAACAGACGCGTCTATATATTATGAACAGGCGCGTCTATATATTATGAACAGACGCGTCTATATATTATGAACAGACGCGTCTATATATTATGACCAGGCACGTCTCTATATTATGAACAGACACGTCTATATATTATGAACAGACGCGTCTATATATTATGAACAGGCGCGTCTATATATTATGAACAGACGCGTCTATATATGAACAGACGCGTCTATATATTATGAACAGGCGCGTCTATATATTATGAACAGACGCGTCTGTATATTATGAACAGGCACGTCTATATATTATGACCTGGCACGTCTATATATTATGAACAGGCACGTCTATATATTATGAACAGACGCGTCTATATATTATGAACAGGCGCGTCTATATATTATGAACAGACGCGTCTATATATTATGAACAGACGCGTCTATATATTATGAACAGACGCGTCTGTATATTATGAACAGGCGCGTCTATATATTATGAACAGACGCGTCTATATATTATGAATAGACGCGTCTATGTATTATCGCACTGAATTGTGGAAATTATATGACTTTAATTCCATAAACAACTGAGAAAATTGCCAGCTATGATAACTACAATACATATATATGCTTTTGTAAACACTATGAGCAGATGTTTAGCTAAATTGGGTATCGCGTGTTTGCCACAACTCGTCACTGTTAAAAACAGCAACAAAAGTATCTATACAAAAGTACTGAAATGCGTCGATGGTTCTTATGGGATTTGAACCCACATAGATTCAAGTGAAAGTCGAATTTTTGATCCAAACAAAGCGAAGTTACCATCTGACTATGCCAGTATTCAAGTTAATGCGGAGACAATTTACCATAGAATTAATTGTAGGCCGATCTGTTTTGCAATTTCATACTTTGTGTAGTCTAAGGCAAATAACTGTTACTCACAAACAATGAGTGTTTCATGGACTTTAGTCTGTTGTATTTATATAGAAATGTCCGGCTGTATGACAATAAAGAACTGCTTCTGCTTTTCTGTCAATTGATACGAAAGACCTCGGAAAATATGAATCAAATGGCCGATAGCTAAAGAAATTCTCGATTGAACATTATTTTTTTATGAATTCTGCTGTATGCTGTTTTATCAGGGTGTACATCATGGTTTTATTGATTTATTTTCATTATTTTTACAGACGCGAAAAAAATGACATTTTTAAATTCAAATTAAACATGCAATATTTATCAGTCATGCCGCATAAAGAGTACAATATGTCAGAATGCTTCGAATTATTTTATTTGATGTAAGCTCATGTGTCGTCAATCTTTCCTCGAACATATAAAACATGCCTGGCCCGAGTTAAACCCGTTTTACAATCTCTACGGGAAATAGCTTTTGTTTACTATAATTGCAATTATATTATTCTTGCATGCCAGATACGGGTATCCACGTTTTACACGGGGGATGGAAAGTCTTATCTTTATGGGTAAAGATAAAAGTTTTTATTACATTTTCATCGGTGAAAGATTGGGATTTCTCAATGAAAGAATATTCATAATCGCTAAATAGTATCAACTAACTGTGACGTTGAGTTATGACGTCAATAAAGTGGTGCTGACGTCGACGTCATCCGCCGATAACGTTCAATAAAGCGAATAATTTCGGTTAAAATCATGCACAAACTGATTTAAAATGTAATAAACAGATTATTTAACTGCTGGGATCGATTATAGACAAATATTTCACTCGATGGTAAACATGTAAAATGTTACTTATTGGCGACGTCTACGCACAAAATGTCAATGATATGCAAGAAAAAGAATCTGTCATGGGTATTCGGTTCAGATAGGGAATTCCAACCCGAGGTATAAGTGTTTTTATGGCTCTGGCAGGGTTCCGATTAAAACACTTATACCGAAGGTTGGAATTCCCTATCTAACCGAATACCCATGATAGATTCTTTTCTTGCATATCAGAGACATGTTGTGCGTTGACGCCGTCAGCTACTAACGTTTTGCATGTTTTCCTGCATACCGGATGTTGGTGCGTTTTAACCTGGCATTTGAGTTATGTAATAACAAAGCGAAGTAACCATCTGACTATTATATAAAACACAGGGCCCGTATTCATGAAGCAACTTAAGTGGGAAATATTATTTAAGTCAAAATTTAAGATGTTTGTAAAACATGTTTTTAAATATCCTTATTAGACATTTGCGAATTACTACGACTACGACAGTGGACATCGCAGTAAGGACAAATTAGAAAGGTCATCTCAAAACAAACAAGCACATTTATCTGCTTAATTTTATATTTTATTAAGTCCAAACTTGAATGTTACATGTTTTTTTTGGCACATGAACAGTTTAAAATAGAAGTTTATCCGTTATAAATATACAACACCTATCATTTAAAAGAAAGATAATTACATCTACATCTTTGCATGATCAATGTTCGACATTAAAATACGTAAAATCAATATGCAGCACAGAATCAAAATTTAAATTTACAAATTAAAGACATTCCTTGTCAAGATTTAATATTGGACATTGATGACCAACTCTTTCTTGAAACATTATTAATGGAGATTAGAGGAAAAACAATATCCTACTCGTCATTTCTTATAAAAACAAGAAGATAAAACTGAAGCAAAACTATTACGAGAAATAGAGATATTGGAAAAACAATTAGATATTGATTTAATAAGCTTTGAAAGAGAAGGAAACGTTTGTTTGAATTGAGACAAAAAAAACCTGAATGGACTTAAGATCAAAAGCCAAATGGTTAGGTGAAGGGGAGAAAGTAACTAACTATTTTTGTAATTTAGAAAACAGGAATTTTGTAAGTACCTTCCCTAATTTCAAATGACGGAAATATTTTAAAATCAAGAATCTATATTAAAAGAAACTTGAAACTTTTATCACTCCTTGTATTCACACAAACCAGTAAAAAATATAAATTTAAATGAATTGTTTAGAGATTTTCCTATACCCAAGCTAACTAGAGAGCAGCAACAAAATTTACAAGGCCCAATAGAATTACATGAACTATTATTTTGTTTAAAAAAGGCAAAAAATCTTAAAAGTCCTGGCTCGAGTGGTTATACCATGGAATTTTATAAGTTTTTCTGGATAGATATAGGAATTCTCCTCTTGAGATCTATGAACCATGGTTTATTGAAAGGTGAATTATCAGTCTCTCAAAAAGACAAACAAAGATAGACATTATTTAAAAAACTTGAGACCAATATCTTTATTAAACTGTTCTTATGAATTATCATCAGCATGCATTGCACAACGTTTAAAACAAGTACTACCTTTGCTTATAAATGATGATCAGACCGGCTTTTTGGCGGGGAGATATATAGGTGAAAATACACGTTCCATTTATGATTTGTTCTATTACACTGAGAATCAAAGTACCGAAGGTACTGAGTGCATGGTGAAGTATGATGAAATTGCGTCTTAGAATAAGGTCTTGTTTGATTACAATGTAACCGGAACTGGATTCAAAATCCATACTGTTTGTTTACAACAGTTTTGATAAATCCTGAACAAGATTTGAGAAACCGCAAATCCTGCTCTCGGATTCGTGCAGATTCAAGACGGATCATTCGGAACACTTCGGCTAATGATGCTACGAATGACAACAGATCAGGCCTAAAAAAAGTGTTTGTTTCGGGTAACAACTTCAAAAAAATGAGGTAGGGTAGGGATTTTTTTTTATTTATGTTTTTTCTCTCTAACTTTGGATGGCTAAAACAGAACCTTTACTGGACCTTGGAACAAGGTATGTATTGAATGTTCCATGAATTAACTGTTATTTCATTAAATAAATTAAACATTCAATAGTAAATAAACTTAATAAACCTGACAATCCTGTATCACTAATCAAAAGCTGTTCTTGTGTACACTGGTCACAGATAATGTTTTGCCATTTGCAGGCTTTGAAGGACAGATTTAAATTCAATAATTTCAAGACATATTAAGGCTTTTAATATTAAGATTTACTCAAGGGTCATAATATTCATAAAGACCAAGTATTCATAATTTTATTTTTATTTACCAAGTAATTTATATTAACTTGTTAACTAGGGTTAAACAACAAACCACATTAGAAATACACTCACAAAATATTGATGACTATTAAATAGTTCTGTGTGTTTACTCAATTTAGTATTTTGTTCATGATGACGCTGACATCATTTCATTCACTTATATTTACTTTTCTAATTTAAGTCCTTGTATAACACATACAAAACTAGAAACATCCATTTGACCATAAATCACATTTAATTGCTTCACGCGCAGTTAAAACTATGACGTTTCAAGAAAAAATAAGTGACGTGTGACGTGAGTATACCATAAAAGGTTAGGAAGGCGAGGCTAAACGTTTACGCTGTCCCATTTGCCGTGATAATATAGGTATTATTCTGTATTTTTTTATCAGTTTAGAAAAGAAAATGGTTGAGAAACGGGACATATGGGTATTGATTGAGTACAATAATAATATAAATATAAGGAATACATTTTATTTTTTTAACATTCATGGGACTATGAATGGATTCACTTACTTTGCACGTGACCGAAGTTATTCAGTGCCATGAAGGTTAAAAAAAAATGTATTCCTTAAATACATTGGATTGAGCAATAATGTAGTGGTTTAGTGGTAAATGTATATTCTGATGAAGACCTTTGGCCGAAAGCTAATAAATTAAATAAACACATAGAAATCACATACAGATCACTATGGGTCGCAGAAGTAGAAGCAACCCTTTCTAGGCCTCAGATTATTGCGATCAGGCCAAAAAAAATATGTGTGTTTCCCCTCGGCCAAACGACCCTAAACTTTTTTAAACAAAACAAAAAACCTACCCACCTACCCTATTTTATTTAGAGCTGCTAGGGGAAACACACCTCTCTTTTGGTCTAATAATTGTTTCTTATTTATTCAGATTCATGTATAATATCAATAAATCAATGCTATACAAAACTACATTATTGCTAAAATCTATTTTCAGTTTTAGCATTTGATTATAACGTACGGATTTACCAAACCAGATTCATCAAACCGGTTTCGGTTTTATTTATTTATTTATTTTGCATGGTGTTTTTACGCCATTTATCAACATATAAATTAGGTTATGTATGGAGGCCAGTTTAATCGGTGGAGGAAGACCTCAGCTTTTTGAGACGAACTCAGATACAAAATGCCCCGCCATTCTGTCAAAGCTACGCAATTTCTTCTAATGGGATTCAATTTCGGTACAGTCTGGCACAATCATGCGTTCTGTTCTGTCACACGTATATTCATATGAGTAAGTAGATCTATGATTCATAAAACATCAAAGACCACATACCTTTACGAGTACTGTTCAGAATGTAATGACCTCCTCTCAAACAGACGCGCGGGAATGGTTACCGTCCGTGTTATCGAGGTATAGACAGGTGATGTGTACCAGTAGGGTACCAGATTAAATTTCGCGCGCAATTGGAAAAGGAATTACAAAGGATAGTTGCTTATGCGATAACCATTACTGACCAAACCTATTAAATATTATATGAAGACTATAAAAGCCATGTCACAACATATATGTAAAGTTCTTAAATATATAAGTCCAAGAAAATTGGAAGCTATGCGTTTGATGGTGTTGCAAGAGAAATGAAGTATAAAATTAACTGGTTACAACTCAATAAACTATCCTAGGAGATCAATACGGCGTATGAATATGTTGGACATTTTTTATGCAAGATCACGTGATGATCACGTGATGATGATGATTGATCTATTTATAAACCGCACAGCAAAACGATGGCAGACATTGTGCCTATAATCGTCAGGTAGGACGCCTGTCGTAGGTGGAGGGACTATAATCCTTAGAAATACACACACACACACACACACACACACGATGGAACAATATATGAAATAGCTACATAAACAATATATAACTTAAACAATGCATCTAAGAAATTATTTGACATTTCTAAATGACATTACCTTATTTGTATCCGCACTAGAAAAGAAGAAACACCTGTTAAAATCAGGGTCTTCTTTTTCAGGCAATGCGTCGATTCATCAGAGAGGCTGTAGTTAGGATTCGTGAAAAAACATGGTTACTAAAGCTTGGTGAACAAGTTCACCATGCTAAAAATGATATACCAGGATTATTACTTCTTGCAGACTTTGACTATAACACAGAGGTGTCACCATCACTATAGCACATAGGTGTCACCATCACTGTAACACAGATGTGTCACCATCACTGTAGCACAGATGTGTCACCATCGCTGTAACACAGAGGTGTCACCATCACCATCACTATAACACAGAGGTGTCCTCATCACCTTCACTATAACACAGAGGTGTCACCATCACTGTAACACAGAGGTGTCAACATCGCTATAACACAGAGGTGTCACCATCACCATCACTATAACACAGAGGTGTTCTCATCACCTTCACTATAACACAGATGTGTCCTCATCACCTTCACTATAACACAGAGGTGTCACCATCACTATAACACGGAGGTGTCACCATCGCTGTAACACAGAGGTGTCAACATCGCTATAACACAGAGGTGTCACCATCGTTGTAACACAGAGGTGTCAACATCGCTATAACACAGAGGTGTCACCATCACTGTAACACAGAGGTGTCACCATCACCATCACTATAACACAGAGGTGTCATCATCACCTTCACTATAACACAGAGGTGTCACCATCACCATCTGTACAACACAGAGGTGTCACCATCACTGTAACACAGATGTGTTACCATCACCATCACTATTACACAGAGGTGTCACCATCACTATAACACAGAGGTGTCACCATCACCATCACTATAACACAGAGGTGTCACCATCACCATCACTATAACACAGATGTTTCACAATCGCTATAACACAGATGTGTCACCATCACAATCACTATAACACAGAGGTGTCACCATCACCATCACTATAACACAGCGGTGTCACCATCGCTATAACACAGATGTGTCACCATCACTATAACACAGAAGTGTCACCATCACCATCACTATAACACAGAGGTGTCACCATCACCATCACTATAACACAGAGGTGTCACCATCGCTATAACACAGAGGTGTCACCATCACTATAACACAGAGATGTCACTATACCAGGATTATTACTTATTGCAGACTTTGACTATAACACAGAGTTGTCACCATCACTATAACACAGAGGTGTCATCACCACTATAACACAGAGGTGTCACCATCACTGCACCACAGAGGTGTCACCATCACTATAACACAGAGATGTCACTATACATACCAGGATTATTACCTATTGCAGACTTTGACTATAACACAGAGGTGTCACCATCACTATAACACAGAGTTGTCACCATCACTATAACCCAGAGGTGTCATCATCACTATAACACAGAGGTGTCACCATCACTGTACCACAGAGGTGTCACCATCACTATAACACAAACCATCTATTTTAAGATAAATAGTTAGCTGTAGGTTTAATTTATCCATAGCCTTATTATCTATATTTAGATTTCGTCTTAAATCGATAGAAAAAGATGTTTAAAAAATTGATAAAATTTGACTTAAGTTAAGACATTGCTAAGAAGCTTTATGAATATGGACCAAGGAATCGGAATCATCGCCATTTACTTTTATTGTTAATAAATAGAATAAATGTTTGCCTGTGCGAATTAACACCCATTTGTTGTTTGCTGTTCTTTTAGAATGTAACATATATTGGTATAATTTGAAAACCTGAGGTTTTTAGAATATTTTGGAGAAAATGTCATAAATGTTTTATGTTTTTTTGAACAAAGTGAATTAAAACATGAGTTATTTACAGTTCATTCCGGTTTGTTTATATCTCAAATTATAGCATGGCATTGGCGTAATATTCGGAAGGAAAATACACATTTAAAGAGTTCCACACCCGTGTTGCCCATTAATCCACACCCATGTTGCCCTTTAATCCACACCCATGTTGCCCATTAAAGCACACTCATGTTGCCCATTAATCCACACCCATGTTGCCCTTTAATCCACACTCATGTTGCCCATTAAACCACACACATGTTACCCATTAATCCACACCCATGTTGCCCGTTAATCCACACTCATGTTGCCCATTAAACCACACACATGTTGCCCATTAATCTACACTCATGTTGCCCATTAATCCACACTCATGTTGCCCATTAAATCACACACATGTTGCCCATTAATCCACACCCATATCCCATTAATCCACACACATGTTGCCCATTAATCCACACCCATGTTGCCCATTAATCGAAAGATAAGTACTGCTTACAGTAGCTATCCCGTCAACAGCAGCCACACTTTACAACATCTGTAAACCGTTTCTAAACCTACTGACGACGAGGTATATACATAACTTATTTATTTTGAGAATCCAAGCTCTATGGACACAATATAAACGACTTTAACACGCCAGGCCAAACCCCAAAAATGGAGCGTCGAATTAAGAGTTACAAACTCATAATTCATTTTATCCATATTTAAAACCCCATGAATAAACCTTTTAATCGCCACATATACATTATTACATGACCTAAACACCTAGATAGAGTTTTGATAAACAATTTTTAATGTAATTTTGCCCTTATTTGGCGGGTTAGTTTCTTTAAATATGTGGTCATTCGTGATTGCCGAATAGTGATTTTTTTTCCTTTAGTTTAGATAACGCAACGTCATTTTCTTGAAAATATCGCATACATATGATGATGCCCACTAATTGTTTTTTTATGGTGCTTTTTTTTAAAAACAAATGCGATAGAAACCATCATATAAATTTCGTTTCTACCTTAAAAATTAAAGAAAAAAACAACACATAATTTAAAAAATAAAAAAAAGTACTGAATTGCGTCAATGGTTCTTATTGAACCCATATAAAATCAAGTGACAGTTGAATTTTGTTTTAGCAAAGCGAAGTAACCATTTGACTATGCCAGTACTCAATAAAGATTTAGACAATTTACGGATATATAGGTAAACCAATATATTTCGCAATACCTTCTCAGAATCACGTGGTTTATGTCCGTGTTATAAAACTGCGATTGGTCTAAGGGAGATAACTGCTACTCTGGCTTAATCAAAAATGAGTATTGCAGTTATGAGCCCTAAGTTTCGTAACTATGTTAACACCCTAAGTTTCGTAACTATGTTAACACTGATTGACCAGTGTCAGAATAATGTGACTGGCGGGTGGGGGTATCATGTCTACTACGGCGTGGTATTCCAGTGTGACAGCACTATAAAGAAACCATTGAGTTCGCTGCTTCAAGTAGACATATCATCAAATCACACAACAACACACAGATAAAGTCCAGACATTGTGCATATAATCGTCAGGTAGGACGCCTGTCGTAGGTGGAGGGACTATAATCCTTAGAAATACACACACACACATACCGTTAACCAACAACGTACGCTAAACTACATAACAGTTACCTAAATAGCGAAATTATTCATTATAATTTTAGTTAAATTTGCAAAAAATAATAGGACTTTGCTGGCTACAGACAATTCATGTTAAGAATTTCATAAAAAATTACGGTGTTGTTAGGGCCATCGTACCATCGCGAAGTCGATGCGCTGGTACGATGGCGATGACATGATGGTACGATGACGATGGTACGATGACGCGATGGTACGATGGTGATGAAACGATGGTCCATCGCGTCATCGCCATCGTACCATCGCCGTCGTACCATCGCGCATCGACGTTAAACGCGATGGTACGATGGTCAGTCGTACGATCGCGCATCGCGATGGTACGATGGCGATGACGCGATGGACGATGGCGCATCGCAGTCGATGTGCGATATTGAATCGCCTCCGGCTCTATCGTACCATCGCTTCATCGCCTTCCGTTTAGACATGCGCACCAACACCAATTAACTTTCGTCAGAAGGCTTTGCCGCCACCAGCCACAATCATGTCGTCTGAAGAAGAAGGTAATTGATTATTGTCAATAAGAAAACATTGCCAAAAAGTATTGTCGAATCTGTGCTTCATTTTTGTTTTGTTTTGATGTGCGCATGTCTAAACGGAAGGCGCTGGAGCGATGGTACGATGGAGCGACGGGCGATGCAACTTCGCACATCGACTGCGATGGTGCGATGGCACGATGGTATGATGGCGATGGCACGATGGTACGATGGCGATGATATGCTGGTCCATCGCGTCATCACCATCGTACCATCGCGTTTAAAGTCGATGCGCGATGGTAAGATGGACCATCGTATCATCGCCATCGTACCGTCGTACCATCGCCATCATACCATCGCGTCATCGTACCATCGCCATCGTACCATCGCATCGTATCATCATACCTTCGCGCATCGACTTGTAAAGGTCGATACGCGATGGTACGATGGCCCTAACGGAAAAAATGAATGCAAAACTATTGTAAGTGATTTAAAGCTCAGTTACAATAGTTTCACACTAAAAAAATAAAAGTTGTATGAGACATTTTTTCATTTTCTCAACCAAATTTAAAAATCCAGCTGTAATATTTTTGGACATTATAAAGGGTCAGTATCTGATATGGATTATGTAAAAAAATTATTTTCGGGAAAAAAGTGAGTTACGATTATATTATAGTTTCGCGTTAAGCCCACGATACACAATCAAGCGACAGTTGAGTTTTGTAACAACAAAACGAACTGAATGTTGTTTAACGGCTCATCAACACAGTATAGGTTATTTAGAGCCGCCCCCAGATAGAAGGGAAGGATACATAGGAATCCGGGAACCGTGCCCTACTCTTATTATCGAACAGATTCCTATGGTTCTTTAACGTGCAGAGGGCTGGCGTGGCGGATTTGTAACCGGAGACCCCGGGTTCAATCCTTCGTGGTGCCACTGAGTTCCGTCGGTGTGTTCTTGGGCAAGACACTCGTCCTTCGGATGGGGACGTAAACCGGGCGGTCCGCTGTATCGGTCTATCCTCCGAGCACGTTAAAGAACCATAGGAATCTATTCGATAATAAGAGTAGGGCAGGTTCCCGGATTTCTATGGATCCTTCCCCTCTCTCTGGGGCGGCTCTAAATAGCCTGTACTGTGTTGATGAGCCGTTAAACAACATTCAATTTAATTCAATTAATTAACGTGCTCGGAGGATATACCGATATACGGGACGCCCGGTTTACGTAATAACAAAATGAGTAACTATGTATTAAAATACAGACAGGGCCCGTATTCATAAAGCAACTTAAGTGGAAAATATTACTTCAGTCAAAATTTAAGATGTTTACATATTTTTAAAGATCCTTATTAACCTCCGAGGGTCACTACGAATCATCTATTTTAAGATAAGAGATATTGCTAAGAAGCTTTATGAATACGGGCCCAGGTATCAATACAATCAATACCGACTATACAGACCAATATGTTTCTCACGTGGTTGATTTCCGCAATTAAATAGATCCGACATAATAACGCTTCTAGTGGTCTAAGAGAAATAACTGCCGTTCAGTCTTGGGTCCAGGTTATAATAGCGTAAATGAGTCTCCATTGCCGTTAGAATGTTGAGAACCTGTTAAAAACTCAAAACTGGTTAGAATTCTGGGAAACTTACTTTATCATGCAAATAAACATGTCTGCTGTTAAACATCAACAAGGAAATAGCGGGTTTAATACCTTCTAAGAAACATTTCTTCAGTTGTATACTAACACCGGATCAAAGGTCAAAGCTATGTTTACCCCTTGCAATTTCGTACCCTGTCTACTTTCACTTCTGAAATTTATATCAAAAACTGTCAAAAACATGACTAGCTCCCTTTTCAAATACATTTGTATCAACAACATGTCCAGAATATAGTTACAGCCAAAAAATAACAGGAAATTGCACTAAAAAAAAGTTTTAAAGAAAAAAAAGATTAGCATTCTTTAATACAGAACTACTTTTGATGCACCAGGCAAGCACATCCGGCTGATTTAGTGGAATTAAAACTCCATCGAATCACCGCAAAACACTGCAAAACACTGCAAAACACCGATAATCAGCACAAAACCCATACAAACTTACTAAAATATATTTATTTAACATTAATTTTTTAATAAATTTCCTATATTAAACATAAATATTAACATATGTATTCGAACACGAAAAAAACGAATTTGATTACTGTGCATTATTTTTACACAATCATGACAATTACTCTCTTTTTTTTCAACGAAACCACAACGTAGTTTAGTCAAATTACTAGATATATATATAAGAAATAGTATTTTTACGGCTATGTACAAAAATGACAGATGTTTAAACTGTATTTAATATATTAAGTCGACTTGTCACGTTATCATATGGATGTTAATCCATAGTTTTCGGCTGGTACCACGTGGAGGTGTGACCCTACTTGTTGCTATATACAACCATTTACCAGCCACAGGAATTATTCCACAGACTTAAATTTCATATCTATCCCACCCACCCCACTCCACCACCCCAAGTAAAGCAATAGATTTTGTTTTTTTACGTAAAAAGAGAGCTTATAAAGGGATACTATTGAGTTATTTTAATACTTTTAAACATGTTTTGACATGATTCCTGTTTGTTTCCGATATATAGCAAACAAACTCATACAATACAACAAGGTTGTGTACAATACAACAAGGTTGTGTCAATTTACACTGAAAATCTACATTCTACTAGACAATTTACATAAATAAATATTCACACGGAGGCCTACACCTAACACTTTGCATCGGAAACGTTTGGACATACTATAGTATTGTGTAATATATAATAAATACGAAAATATTTAAAAAGACAAGAAAAGGAGAAAAAGAAAAAAATTAGAAAAAAGAAAGAGAAAACAACGCGTGTAAAAGCTGTTATTAACACACACACACATATAAACGTAATATATATATATAAGAAGAAGAAGAACTTTTATATATATATATATACACATTTGTTTTTAAAATAGTTTCGCACTTTCATATATAACAACAAAGTGGGGTACATCAGGCATTTTGTAGAAGTCAAGGGCTCCGACTTAAAATAACTAATATTTATTCAAAAGAACCAAAGCATAATGAATGAGAATACGCGATTTATTTATTTTAAAGAAATTCACACAAAGGTGCTACCTACAGGGTAAATTTGTGACATTTTTTTTATCATGTATTGATCCATTTAAAAATATTTAGTTCTTTTACAAAACGAATGATGTATCCACTTTAAATGTATAGAATAAAAGTAAAAAAAAAATATCTATAAATGTACATATTTTCACTAGACTTACCCCTCAGCGCTATGGGTTCGAACCCTCCTGGGGGATCTGGCCTACTGCATTTTCGTCCAATGTCATTATGTATATGTTCAATTCTCAAAACAAAACAAAAATATCTATAAATGTACATATTTTCACTAGACTTACCCCTCACCGCTATGGGTTCGAGCCCTCATGGGGGATCTGGCCTACTGCATTTTCGTCCGATGTCATTATGTATATGTTCAATGCTCAAAACAAAACAAAAATATCTATAAATGCGCATATGTTCACTAGACTCACCCCTCACCGCTATGGGTTCGAGCCTTCCTGGGACCTGGACCTACTGCACTTTCGTCCGATGTCATTATTTATATTTTCAATGCTCAAAACAAAACAAAAATATCTGTAAATGTACATATATTACTAGACTTACCCTCACCGCTATGGGCTTTATCTTTTCCTTGTGAATAATTGTATTCTCCTGTAAGCTCACACGCGAAACAATTACAACAAGTATACGAACATTTTGCATTCCGAAAGAAATTAAAATCTTCCGACGATAAACGTTTACAATCAGCATGAAACCATTGCTTGCAAGAATCACAAGATGCAGTTCAAACGACAGGCACCACGAGGCCAGAATGCAGTTATTTTAGAAACAGTAATTTTAATTTTGGAGGCATATTGAATTGCATACTAGTAGCTTTTATGAAATCAAAAGACACCACAGAACTGAACTAATAACAATGATGTGTGTGGACATACCTTACGATGGTATATACTAGTAAACGATAAATAATGATGGCATGTAACAAATTCAACACTTTTCCTGTATACTCTTATAATTGCAACATAAATATGGCATCTGTCTACCTTTTAGGGAAATAAACAATATATACATATCAAACTCTAATTTGAAACATTATGATGATAAATGTCTTAATTTCGGGAAATATACATCTTGACTACTTCTATGGCACGTGTCTGGCTTTAAAAAGGAAATATACAATACACAGGAATGGTCCTACTAAATACCACTAAGGACCACTATAAGGGACCACTAAATGGGCCACTAAGGACCACTAAGGACCATTAAGGGACCACTAAATGCCACTAAGGACCACTAAGGGACCACTAAATGCCACTAAGGACCACTAAGGGACCACTAACCACTAAGGGACCACTAAGGACCATTAAGGGATCACTGAGGACCACTAAGGACAATTAAGAGGCACTTAGGGGAAAAACAATAGATGATAGGTAAACTGTTTCAGAGGAAAGAAAAGTGGTGTTTTTATGAAAGCATCTGCTACAAGTATCAGACAGGATGAATTCATTCAATCTGATACATACCCAGTACTCGGGACGTGTGTGACAGTGCTTTTTGTCCGCACGGCGCTTTTTGTCCGCGGCGCTTTTTGTCCGCACAAAATTTGAAAAAGTGACGCTTTTTGTCCGCGTGGCGCTTTTTGTCCGCAGAAAAAAATGAAAAAATGATGCCTTTTGTCCGCATGGCGCTTTTTGTCCGCACAAAATTTGAAAAAGTGACGCTTTTTGTCCGCGCGGCGCTTTTTGTCCGCACAAAATTTGAAAAAGTGACGCTTTTTGTCCGCGCGGCGCTTTTTGTCCGCAGAAAAAAATGAAAAAATGATGCTTTTTGTCCGCATGGCGCTATTTGTCCGCACAAAATTTGAAAAAGTGACGCTTTTTGTCCGCGCGGCGCTTTTTGTCCACATAAATTCAGAAAAAGTAACGCTTTTTGTCCGTGAGACGCTTGTAGCACTTGATAAAACTTTTTGTCAAAACTTGACCTGCCAATGTCCATAATGCATATTTCGAGCCTATCAGATAATGAGGACCACCCAATAAAGCATTTGTGACCATTACTAATAATAAGACATTAAAGAAATGGCCCTTGATGATTTAGTTCAAAATGCTATAGTTTGCCTTGTTAAGACGACGGGGCCTTCATTTTTCATTCGATCTTTACCAGATTGTTAATGATAGTTGTTTGTGATGACAACCCTTGATATAAGAGCCATTTAAGCAAGTAGAGCAACAACAGGCCCTCTTGGGGCTCTTGTTATAATGTTTATGTTAATAAATTTTCCGACTTCTCAGTCTTGTCACGCATTACACCTACTTTAATTCATGTTAATGTTAAAACTTTTACATGAGAGGTTAGTTGATTTGCCAAGGCGATGCAACACACAATTAAATTGTAGTTCATGAAAGTCCCACTATTTGTTGTGTTACAGACAAACATCTGAACCGCTTACTTCTTAAAATGTACATGTATATTAGTCTGTTTTATACGTGGCAAGTTATTGTGTTAATGTAAAACCTAGAGTCGAACGAAATCGCTCGAAATAGCATAGTTGGAGACAAAGGTGTTTGTGACACTTAATCATGATTAATTAAGTTTATTAAAATTTATACATATTTCTAAGTAAACAGAAGTTCCAGAATAGTGCACCAACCCCTTTAAGCCTTTGATCCCTTTAAAATACTTATTTCGTTCAAATGGTGACACTTACGCGCCTCACCAGACGGTGAAGTTTTATAAAGAATTGTGTATAATCATTAATTCTTAAATAATAACATCTGAAGGTACGGCAGTCAGAGTTATACTACTTAGCTTGTATTATAAGCTTATGTACTTCACCAAATTTGTTTCGTGTTTGATGAATTGAACATTTGAATTTCCGCAGGGGCACCAGTTTAAAATAAAGTTGTATTAAAAAAAACGCTTTCAAATCGCCTTCTGAACTTACGGACAAAAGTAAGACGGTTATTTAGAGAGATTTAGGGTCATTACTCTTTCTTTTTGTTATGTTAGTACAACATACTGTGTTATGTCTCTCATAATATTGTATCATTAATTTCATTTATTTTAATTCTTTGTTTAAATAGATATCATATATTTTAATGGGAATCAGAATGGCCAAGTTGTCTAAATCGTTTTTAACAAAGTTACCATGAAAATGGAATTACAATGATGTAACAGACTTTTATTGTAATTATGTTAGTTTACAAAGTATGCATTGTTCTATTTTTTGACACATTTTGTTTAATTATTTGTAATTTTCTGTACCATCTTTATATAACTCTCATCCAAAAGGACCATTATATTCAGGTTACTTGACTTACTGTGTGAAAACCACCTTACCTCGTTCTCTCAGTAAATGTCGACATCGTTGATAAAAACAAAAATCAAAAACGATTTTGAAATTGTAATTGGTTTAGTGTGTTTTTCAAGATATTTAAACAGTATTCCATGGTCAATGTAAGTTAAACTAGTATTTTATTGTTTCTTAATGAAACCATCTTAAAAAATAATTGTAATTAAATGTTAACATTCAACACGAAGGAAACGTTTTCTTAGCTTCGGAAGTACAACATTTAATACTTTTAAAAAACTGGGCCATTATTTTGTGATTGTGTTTTATACACTTGATTGTTTTATGCATATCAAAACCAGACAGGTTTTACACATGTATATGTATTTCATATACGTATAGTGTTACCATAATTAAGCAAATTTACTATAAAAAACACGCTGACATTGAACTACTCGGTAGCGCGGCGGATTTGTAACCCGAGGCCCCGGGTTCAATCCTCCGTGGTGCCACTGAGTTCCGTCGGTGTGTTCTTGGGCAAGACGCTTTCCCTTAGCCTCGTCTGTCGGATGGGGTCGTAAACTGGGCGGTCCCGTGTATCGGTCTATCCTCCGAGCATGTAAAAGAAACATAGGAATCTATTCGATAATAAGAGTAGGCCAGGTTCCCGGATTCCTATGTACCCTTCCACTCTCTCTGGGGCGGCTCTAAATAACCTATACTGTGTTGATGAGCCGTTAAACAACATTCAATTCAATTGAACTACTTCATGATACCTGTTACATATCGTTGTTGTATTAGTGTCAGGAATGTTTACATTTCTTTGCCCCGTGTGGTTCCCGGGTGCCCCCGTTTGGTCACGGGGCTAAGAATAGGGCCACTGCAGATCCCTTTGGAGGGGTAGGCAGAGGGGTAGAATCCCCCCAAATTCATGTTCATTTTATCATTTTTTGTTCATGTTCATTAAAAGTCTTCATCATGATCCCTGTATTGTTTCAGGTGCTATCTCGCTCGCATCAAAAGAGCAGTGGCAGAAAAACATATAACGTGGCTCCAGCATAAATGGAGTTTCTACGATAGAATTTGCAGCAACTCTGCAGTTCAGGGTGAGAAGGTTCTAGGCCCATTTTCCATATTTAATCTCGATGTACATGGAAGATGAGCCTGGCATGTTCATGCCTTTTAGGCGCCATATAAACTTTTCATGTGTTGGTGCTCCTTAAAACCCCAATTCAATTCAATTACATTTCTTTACTCAATGTGGCCTACATTTGTTATGATTTTACGCTTTGACGTGACGTAAATTTTCTATGCGTTTCGTTTCCACTAGAATAAATTTTTATTTGCTACATACATTTACAGAATTATTCAATTACTTTACTCATGTAAAATTTGAGCAAATACAATCTTACCCCTTTCGTAACATTCTGACTCTAGAATTAAAAAACATTTACTCAATCAAATACTTGTTGTGATACGACGTCTATTTGACTTCACTTCATGGGCGGAAAAATTATGTTTTTGAAATGAGAACTTATCTTTTTGATTTCGTGCATCGGCCAATTTTTTTAAATATTACCTCACATTTGTGTGAGATTATCTACTGTTAAATAAAAAATAAATAGGGCTCATGTTCTAAATTTAAATTGAATGTTATATTTGTTTTCGTTTTCGCATAAGTATGAATGATTTTTATGAACATTGAACATAGATCATTGCGAATATTCGGCAACATAGATCACTGCGAATAATCGGCAACATAGATCATTGCGAATATTCGCATTGACGTGAACATCGAGTGACTGGTAATAACATTTCGAGTATATGCGATTGATACTGCTTCTCGCCCAAGAGTGTAGTAGTAATTGCACAAGAGAGAAAAAAATCTATACATGTTTTGTACCATAGCTATTCAAAATCATTAGAGCGATGGTACACATGTTATATATGCAATTGCACATTTAGTTGTTTACAATATAAATTTAAAAAAAAGGCATAAATGTGTCGCTTGAACCAACAAATAACTACACATTCCGGACACATGAATAACAACTTCCGACGTTTTAGTTAAATTTTATTATTTATTTTAATTTTAATAGTTGATGTCGGTCACTAGAAACATAACTTATTTAGAGCAAAGTAATCTCTTACTACAGGTATAGCCCCAATACGTGACAATGCATGGAAATAAGGTAATTTTGCAAAGGAATGGTCATGTTTGACTTTGTAAATTTTGGGATAATATTATTTTATAATCTTTTCAAATTATATTCATTTTCGATTTAAAATTACATGTTTCGATAACATTTGTCTTGTTAAGACAATAGGCCTTCGTTTTTCATTTAATCTTTACCAAACTTTACCAGAGTGTTAACATCAATGCAAGCTCGAACAAGTTCGAAAACCAGTATGATCGGACCAGTAACAGCAACGGTATGGCCCTTGAATAAGTTAAACATGTTATAGTTTACCTTGTTTAAATATTAGGGCTTTCTTTTCTTTTTCATCTGATTTTTACCAAACTTGAAAAGATTGTTATTAGCAATAAATGCTCAGAGAAGCTAAAAAAGCAGTCAGATCGGAACAGTGACTGGTCACGGCCCTTGAATTAGTTAAAATGCTCTATGTTGCCTCTTTTAGACAATTCATATTTTTTCATTGCCAAAATGTTGAGATTTTACTTTATTTTCATTAGGTGATAACATTTGTTGTATTACTCGGTTTTTATCCTTAAATTCTGTAGTAAAATAAAAATCATTGACCGAGTAAAAAATATAATAATTTTCAAGATTCCATTTTGAGTGTTAAATATATTGAATCAATTTACATAAACATGCATGAAATATGCAGGGTTTTAAAATAGTCACACTGTAAATACCTTAACTTTAACTGTAAACTTGGTTGAACAGCAAGGATAAAGACCGAGTTTATCACCTACCAGAAGTTAGAACTCTCAGGTTTCCTGGTCACTGATTGGTCAGTTTATTTTGATGATGCATTATCAAAATTATGAATAGGGCCTTTATGTTTCATCCGATCTTTACCAAACTCTACCAGATTGTTCATGTCAATAAAAGCTTGAACAGCTTCGAAACCAGCGAGTTCGGACTAGTACTAGGGGAGTTATGACCCTTTATTTCGTTAAAAATACTACATTTTGCCTCGTTAAAACGGTAGGGACTTATTTTTTTATCTGATCTTTACCAATCTTTTTCACATTGCTAAAGATTAATAAATGCTTGGACATGTTTTAAAAAACAGCCAGATAGTAATAGAACAATAACAGCAGAGTCATGCCCTTGATTTAGATAAGAAACTATTTTTCAACGAAACTTTACAGGGTTGATCATCATATCATCGTCGTGTTCCAGTTTACAGATTTTTGATGAGTATGGGCTCTTTAGAGACCGCTTGTCAGGGATGATCAGTACCAAACCTAGTTGCGTATAGCATCACCATGCTTCAGTTGAATGATATTTGAAAGAGTTATGGCCCCTTATACATAAACTTTATCTTTAGCCAGTAGAGCGTCCACAGACCCTATTGGGCCTATTATCTTAAATGCGAGCAATATACAGTATTCATATAAGTTTTTAGCTTTACTCAGGCTGGCCAAACGGCAGCAGAGCTTGTTGTCCGTCGTCACCGGAGCTATGGCCCTTGTTTTGTTGAAAAATGCCATATTAAGCCTTGTGAACACTCTAGCACCTTCATTTATTATTTGATCTTTACCAAACTTGTATTGCTTATTAATATTAATGAAAGCTGGGACAAGTTTGAAAACCGGAGTTATGGCCCTTGTTTTTCTGAAAAATGCTATTTTCTGCCTTGTGAACACTCTAGGGTTCAATATTAAACGGATCTTAACGAAACTTTGCCAGTGTTTTTATATCATTGAAAGCTTGCACAAGTTTGAAAACCAGCGAGAACGGAATAATTTCACCGGAGTTATGGCCCTTGTTTTTCTGAAAAATGCCATATTTAGCCTTGTGAACACTCTAGCACCTTTATTTATTATTTGATCTTTACCAAACATGCACAGATTGTTCATTTTAATAATAGCTCGGACAAGTTCGAAAACCAGTAATACCGGAGTTTTGGTCTTTGTTTTTCTGAAAAAAGCAATTTTCCACCTTGTGAACACTCTAGGGCCTTTAACATTAAACGGATCTAAACGAAACTCTCCCAGTGTCTATATGAAAGCTGGGACGAGTTCGATAACCAGCGAGATCGGAATAATTTAACCTGATTTATGGCCGCTGAAACATATTAAGCCTGGTGAACACTCTAGTTATGAAACCTCATTCATAGAAGAACTAAATTAACTAAACCAAATTAAAAAATACCCATTCGCAAAAATTGATAAAGTAGAAACATCGTAGGACCCCATCCACTTTCGCGTGACGTGAAACGCTGACGTGAAGCGTGACGCGAAAATCGGTCGGGTTCCGATTTTCACGCTCATGCCTCAGTTCACGCTCAGCTTCAGCAGCAAATGAGAATGGCGAATATGTAGAAAAACGCGTCCGTACATCACATCATATAGAGCAGCGTTGACTAAGAGAATGCTACCTCGCGTCAGCACATTCACGCCCAACGCTCAATTTTAACGTCATGCAGCATACACGCGCGTCAATCGCGCCAAGTGGATGGTCTACTGTAGTACGTTTTGGCACGAACTACTTCCACAGTTTTAAAGGGATTCCAATGAAATTTTCATTCGCCGTGGTCTAGGCCTTTCAGTTATGGACCCTTGAACATGGATATTTCCATTTACTGTCATATAGGGGTACATAGAGCCTTCTGGTACAAACTACATCCGCAGTTTTGGAGGGATTGCAAAATACATAATTTTTGTTTGCCTTAGTTCAGGCCTTACGCAGTTACGGGCCCTTGAACTTAGAAATTTTGATTTACTGTTATTTAGGGGTGTTAACAACCTTGTGGCGCGAAGTACTAAACCTCCACAGTTTTAGAGGGATTCGAATGAAAGTTGGCAACCATGATCATCATAAAGTGTTCTTGTGCGTTATACAAGTTTCCTTCACCTCGATCCAGGTCTTGCAGATTTATGGGCCTTTTAACTTAGATCTCAAATAGGGATATATACAAATTTATGGCGCGAACTCTTTCTTCGGTTTTCGAGGGATTGCAATGAAACTTGGCAGTCATGATTACCTCGAAGTGTAGATGTGCGTAACACAATTTTCGTTCGCCTCGGTCCACGTCTTGCAGTATTATGGACCCTTGAGTATAGACATTTTGATTTACTGTCATATATAGGTACATGCAACCATTGTGTCGCAAACTACTCCCACAGTGTTCCAGGGATTACAATGTAACTAGGCAAACATGATCACCATAAAGTGTACATGTGCCTGACACAGTTTTCATTCACCTCGGTCCACCCGTTTCAGAGTTATGGCCCTTGAACTTAAACACCTTGTATTGGTATATTTGGGTTACTGTCAAAGCGGTGTTTTGGGGGTATTGATCAGGTTTCGTGATAGCTCTAGATTTAAAATCCCCATAGTTGTCAAATTTATGGACCGGACACGAAATTCTGATGAACGAGGGACAGACGGACAAAGGACCGGACTGACAGACCAACGCACAAATATACATGTACACGAGACCGCCATTTCGACAACTTAGTGGAGTTATCCGCAAGCGGGATCGAGCCATAACCCCACTAATATTGGCTCATCAATATGTTGCAATTCACTTCTTTCGAAGTCTGAGCAGTACTTCCTTGAATTGTGATAATACAGACGGGCATGGCACAGAACTACAAGTTGTATATTTTCCCCTACTTTATGTAGAACAGACACGGGTTGAAAACTTTAAATGCTTTCATTAACGATTTATCGAAACTTACCAAATGCAAGTACTTTGACATCAGATGTTGGCGTATTATATGTTGATGTTTTAAAATTCAACTTACTACATATTTTACCATTTTCTACTCATTGTTGTTGACTAACAAGTAATCCATATATTTGGTTAAAAAATATTTCATTCGATGTTAAACATAGCAAGGTATTCAGAATTATTACGCCGCAATGTGACATTTTGAGCTTAACACAGTAATTTGAGCATGTATCGAAGGAAGCTTGATAAGTTTACATTTTATTTAATATATAAGCTTCTTTATCTATTAAATAAAATGTCTCAAAATAAAATTATAAACATATACATATTGAAATTTATATATTTTATAAATGGAATACGTGTTTCAGATTCATGAATGACGAATGAACTTAAAAGAAACATACGTTACTATTTGGTAACATATGTTTCTACACTTCAAAATAAAATTACATTTTATATGTGGTAGCATGGGTCACTTTTGTTATTTTAATATGCATATTACAAATATTAACCATGCCTTGTATATCATATTTGCACTCAAAGCTTGGTAACGTATGTTTCGTGTTAAAAAGTGACCCCCCATTTTTTTCATCTAGATCCATGGAAATTGCAAAAAACGGGATACGTATAAATGTTTCAACCATGTTCATTTTATAAAAAAAAGCATATCTTTGTAGCATTTAAATGCCACCATTGTTGTTGATTAAGACGACTAGTATGTTCAGTATCCACCGAAGTAGCGTAACGTATGTTTCACAGACATTTGGCGTCACTTTTCAAATCAAGTATCTGACAACTTAGACCAGCAGGATATAAACACTAAAGTATTTATTTAACACTTTCTATAGCGAGCATACCAACATAGTAAACATTTGCGTCCATATTGAACATGAAATACGACTAATACACGATGAAAACAGAAAAACTCGACTGGCGTCAGTAACGTATGTTTCATTTTTGATTGTTTGAAGGCATGGACTGACGATATTTACATCGTTTTTTTCAATCAATCAATCAATCAATCAATCAATCAATCAATCAATCAATCAATCAATCAATCAATCAATCAATCAATCAATCAATAAACCAATCAATCAATCAATCAATATCAATCAATCGATATTTATTTTATTATACCGACCACATGGAGGGGTGGCATTTCAAAATGTCTTACTCTGACGTCAAAACAAGGAGCCATCTGGTATAGCTTCACTTTGGGGTATTGGGAATTTAATATAATGGAGTGTTAACAGTGAGATATAATAATATTTACTTGGCCTGTAAACGTCTTTGTCTCTACAAAATCGCCAAACAGAACAGATAGTACGTTCAATCAATCTTGGTTCTATGTTTTCTTGGTAAGGAACCTTTCAGACTACGCAAAATCAATCAAAGCACTGAAAGCACAGAAAGGCTGTGCAGCCTTTCAGAAGGACAATGGTTCACTCAATGACAAGATTTTTTTTATAAAATAGTTTGTTTTTATTGTGTATTCCCGAAACTTTGATGGTTATGTTAAAAATGATTCGAGTTTTCTTAAACGACATACAAAGAAGAACATACCAGGTGATATTTAATTAGTTAACATTTAGCGAAAGTGGTTGTAACTTTTAGCGGAACCTAAACTTGTGTTACATATGGCACATATTTGTAACTTTTAGCGAAAACTGATTTTATAACATTTAGCGGAAAATTGTTACATTTGCCGACATTTTGTTACAAATGGCGTTCGTAATTTCGTTGTTGTTACCTTTGGCGCTTTGTTACATTTAGGGTTGCTACAGTCACCATCGAATGTAAGTTAGTCTTGCCTTAATATATACTAGTATTTAAACACTATACTAATAATACTCAGTTTTATCAAAAACAGACACAAAGGAGAATGAACTTGACATGTATATACATATTCAACTTAATGTCCAATGTTCTTGGAGAAGCTTTACAACTACACCAGACACTTTCCAGTATATTTAATGACACCCCGTGTCTCGACACAACCTGTCACTTTGCATACATGTGATACCTCACGGCACACTTATGAAGTATTTAATGATGTCTGTAATCAAACAGGTTCGATACGACTTAAAACAAATTGCCGGTGTCATTTATTCAGAAGTGGAAAATGAATGTTTGACGCAGAAATTATCGGATAGCGAAAACGAAAGTAGACTTTGTCTGCGTGAATTTGGTGAGAATGTTTGATTTAATTAAAACAATTAATAAATTTTATAAAGATTTTACTTCAAATAAAGTTCCGTGATTGACGAACGTTGCTTTTGTTCGATGTTTTTATGTTTGATTTAAGTTTTTACTTAAAAAAAAAAATTAGTGTGTTGGTTGCTTTTGTTCTATGTTTGTACTTTTTCTTGGACCAAATTAAAAATTGAAATATTAAATTAAAAAAAGAATTATTAATAAAAAGAAAATGAAAAAAAAAGCATGAAAATAAAATATTGTTATTTTTTTTTGTTTTTACTCATTTCTTGTTTATAATATCCGGCTCCCATGACATCAATGAAGAAACTTGTTTAAAAGTGTATTTTCAGGTATTCGTTTATGGAATTTGGTTAAAAAATACTGCCCGCGCGCTGAAAATATCCGCGAAAAAGCCTCCCTGATTTGTGCATGAATCTCCCTTAAAAAAATCACTAAACTCCCAGATTGAGGTCCTGAAAGTATCACATGTATGACCTTGTCAAATAAATAAATTTCTCCAGAACAAGATTTAGTGTCGCTCTTCCACAAGTCCCATAACTATTCATCAACTATCAATCACAGTAGAAAGTATGCAACATACCAGTAATACCACTGGTGCATTACACTCAATTTAAAGCAAAAGGCCAATCTCCAGATAAATATGGCATCTGAACTAATTTCTTCGTGCACAAAACTGCATCAATCCTGAACAAAAAACATTTCAAATGACTTAAGAAGAACCACGGAATCTATCATTGGATTCACAAACCCCATTCCGATTTGATGTCAATTATAATGATCTATACCTACGATCGTATCGTATTCCAGCATAGAGATGTGTTGCTTATGATTTATTTCGGTATCATGCTGATAACACCATGACATAATTCTCAATGACTTGTTAATTAACACAACACGCTGACCAGATCTGTAACACACTATATTTGGTTTGGTTCCCTTATTCGTCAGGTATAAGACATATCTTAAGTTGAAGTTACCATATCCTCTAGGCTCGATATCTTGCAACAACTGATGGCAATTCAGATAGAATTGACAAAAGCAAAATGCTCTACTGGACACCAGACAGACATGCACGAAACATCCAACCTCTACTTTATCTGTGGGAAAACACCAGCTTACCATTCTAGATGAAATATTTGTCATTGCTGATGATCACGAAGTTCTGTTTTCATCATAGGAATAAGTATACATCAGATTGAACATGATAAGAATCGTTCATGGGTATCCGGTGAAGACAGGGAAATCCAACCCGAGGTATAAGTGTTTATCGGAACGGAGGCTCGGCCGAGGTTCCGATTAAAACAATCATACCGAGAGTTGGAATTCCCTATCTGAACCGAATACCCATGATATATTCTTTATCTTGCATATTAGAGACATGCTGTGCAGAGCCTCGATTCCGATAAAAACACGTATACCTCGGGTTGGAATTCCCTATCTTCACCGGACACCCATGAAAGATTCTTATATTCTTGCATACCGGACAAGGATTTCTTGCATACCGGACAAGGATATCCGTCATTTTACCGGGGCTAGATATATCCATCTCACCCTAGGGTCGATATAAATTCACGCGCGCCAACATCCGGTATGCAGGAAAACATGCAAAACGTTAGTAACTGGCGGCGTCAACGCGCAACATGTCTCTGATATGCAAGAAAAAGAATCTATCATGGATATTCGGTTCAGATAGGGAATTCCAACCCTCGGTATAAGTGTTTTAATCGGAACCTCGGCAGAGCCTCGGTTCCGATAAAAACACTTATACCTCGGTTGGAATTCCCTATCTTCACCGGATACCCATGAAAGATTCTTATAATCTGTCATTTTACCGGGGCTAGATATTTCCATCTCACCCTAGGGTCGAGATAACATTCACGCGCGCCAACATCCGGTATGCAGGAACACGTAGAACGTTAGTAGCTGGCGGCGTCAATGCACAACATGTTTCTAATTTGCAAGATAAAGATTCTATCATGGGTATTTGGTTCAGATAGGGAATTCCAACCTTCGGTATAAGTGTTTTAATCGGAAACTCGGCTACCGGATACCATGAAAGATTCTTATAATCTTTTTCCAAGGGCCAAAATATAGAAAACTCTGGTACGTCCAAAATGACGGATATTCTTATTTGATGGGTACAAAATATTGTTTTGGCTTTCAGTAATGCAGTCGTATTTCATGTTAATTAAAAAAAGGGGATGCCAAAGTAATAATTGGATGTGTACTACTTTCTTTTAACATTCGGAAAATAGAAAATAATTTAAAAACACGCTATGTTACGGAAATTAAAAGAACAAAACATTATTAACATCATGAGGACATATGTGAATGTCTGTGATACATGTACGGTTTGGAATAATTTTCGTATGTAACATCATCATTTGTTCTTAATAAAACAATGTAACGAAATTTAAGGTAACGTAGGCATAGAAACGCAGATATCCAAGGTATAAAAAGTAAGTGAATCGAAAGTTTGTATTATAATAGGCATGACTAATGAAGAAAAATTAAAATACAAACATTTACTTCCATATATTTCAGTCTTCAGTAAATATAATTATTATTTTGTAGGTAACTTATTCTACACCATGTACACGATAAAATGGCAGACAAGTTGAACAATACTACATACGTAATGGACTTCCAGAAAAGTAGGGCCTACACAATTTCCCCGGGGAGGGAGGGTCTACCAAGTATAAGCTCTCAGCGTATAAGTGTTGGTAAAATATTTGTTTAGCTCAACTACATCAATTTGGACATATTCTTACCGCATAACTGGAAATCCTCCGCCTTAACTCTTATTACTGCCGATTCAGTACAGAAGGTGAGATTCTCGAACGTGTCAAAGAAGCGATTTCATATGATGATTAACAATATTTTATCTCTGCCATATAATAATATAGAACATTACTGAAAAAGTTAAAAGAACGTACACAATTTTACCTCATCTTAAGATTTTCGGCGAACAAAAAGCGTAGTTTTAAGAGAGGCATATAGTAGTCACACCGTCCGTATGTCAGTACGTACGTCCGCACCATCGTGTCCTGTGAATAACTCTGAAATAACGTGACAAAATCCAGGTCCGTGGCTCTAAAGTCAAGCTCACATTTAAAAGTAAAAGGTCAAATTCACATTGGGGGCATCAATTTTTCTGAATTTATGTAAACAAAAAGCGCCGCGCGGACACAATGCGTCACTTTTTTCAGATTTTAGCGGACAAAATGCGCCATGCGGACAAAAGGCATATTTTTTTTCATTTTTTCTGCGGACAAAAAGCGCCGTGCGGACAAAAGGCGTCACTTTTTCAGATTTTGTGCGGACAAAAAGCGCCATGCGGACAAAAGGCATCATGTTTTCATTTTTTCTGCGGACAAAAAGCGACGCGCGGACAAAAAGCGTCACTTTTTCAAATTTTGTGCGGACAAAAAGCTCCATGCGGACAAAAGGCATCATTTTTTCATTTTTTCTGCGGAAAAAAAGCGCCGCGCGGACAAAAAGAGTCACTTTTTCAAATTTTGTGCGGACAAAAAGCGCCATGCGGACAAAAGGCATCATTTTTTCATTTTTTTCTGCGGACAAAAAGCGCCGCGCGGACAAAAAGCGTCACTTTTTCAAATTTTTGCGGACAAAAAGCGCCGCGCGGACAAAAAGCGTCACTTTTTCAAATTTTGTGCGGACAAAAAGCTCCATGCGGACAAAAGGCATCATTTTTTCATTTTTTTCTGCGGACGAAAAGCGCCGCGCGGACAAAAAGCGTCACTTTTTCAAATTTTGTGCGGACAAAAAGCGCCGCGGACAAAAAGCGCCGTGCGGACAAAAAGCACGTGCACAGACGTGGACCCTGCTTTCTGTGAGTCCCAGTTTTTTATTTATTTATTAATTATTTATGTTTTTGATCTTTTTTTTTTTATCTTTTAAGATATATATTCTCTTTTTTTAACAAGTGATAAATGAGTATTTATTTTAACCTATGTATTGCCGTAACGTTTTACCTTAAACACAATAATTTCTCTAACATTGTATTTCAGTCATTTTTATAATTGAAGATGTTTGCCTCAAATATCATTCTCTACCGTTTTCTCAAAACACGGATGCACCAAAATAAGGAAGCACATAATAGTAATAGCGGTATTTAGTAGGACCGCACAGGAACAATATACACGATATTAAGTGACACGTGGCTAATTATAAGCGTGATCTAATTATGACGCCTAGGTGTAGAGTACCGATTAAATTATCAATGTCGGCATGACACGATTACCCGGGTGTGTTGCGCGTATGCATGAAAACACGGGGGGTTCGGGATGATTGGTGTATCTTGTAGAAACAGTTTTTCGTGATAACGTTAGTTCTAACAAAATAAAACGTGGTTTATTGTATCAATAATATATTATGGTATTTCGTAAAAGGGGTAGAATACGACATGATGAGACTTGGACCTTTAATGGCCATAATATTGAAGTAGTAGATAATTTTAATTATTTAGGCACAGTAATAAATTATACTGGGAGTTTTGCATTGTACCAAGAGCATTTGGTTGAAAAAGCTCTTAAGGCTATGAATACTTTACTATATAAATGCAAAGAATATGATCTAAAGCCTAAAATATTATGTCAGTTGTTTGATGCATTTGTTGGTTCAATATTAAGTTATGCATCTGAAGTATGGGGTTTCACCAAATCCAAAGAAGTAGAACGTATACATTTAAAATTTTGTAAAATATTGTTACAGGTTAAAATAAACACATGCAATGCTGCTGTATATGGAGAATTGGGAAGATACCCTTTATATATCAACAGATATGTAAGGATTGTAAACTACTGGTTTAAAAGTCACAACAGTAATAACATAATAATGGAGACTGTGTATAACCAGGCTATTGATGACTGTAATAAAGGTTATACAAACTGGGTTTCTAATGTAAAAAAGCAATACATTACACGTTAACGCAATTATTAGTGAATTTAAGTGTAGAATAATAGATACATTTAAACAAGAATGGTATGGAAGTGTAAATAACAGTTCTGTTTTGAATATGTATAGAGTGTTTAAAACCTCTTTTGAATATGAACGATATTTAGATATAGTACCCAGAAGTCTACGTTTATAATTTGTGAAATTGAGCGTTTCTGTACACCCTTTGAGAATACAACCAGGAAGATACTCACGTAATAATATACCTCGTAATGAACGCTATTGTTTAGGTTGCAATGATAGGGACATAGAGGATGAATACCATCTTATATGTATCTGTCGATGTTATCTTCAACTAAGAAAGTATATTAAACGTTTTTATTATGTTAATCCATCTGTATTTAAGTTTCACAATTTACTGACTTCATCTGATAAGAATGAGATTACGAACATTTGTAAATATATAAAAGAAGCTTTAGCTATACGGAATTCAGTAATTAGTTATGCTTATTTTCCTTACTGCCTTTGTTAATACATTTCTTTTAACTATGTTAAAAACATATAGAAAATATATTGTATGCTTGGATACGTGACATGAATTTATTTATACATACATGTATTTAGACGATGTACTTATGTATAAGTCTTAATAAACTGTCTGTTCTGTTCTGTTCAGTTCTATATTTATGTTTTTGTATTCAGGTACGAGTCTATATACATCATAGTTTATTAAGGAGATATTTTTATTTCGAGTTGCAAATATGACAAAATTTTGAGATTGTGGAAGTTTTCCCGTCCATCACGGAGATATAATTGTACGCAATAAAACATATGCCGACACATATGCATAATAGATACAATATCATAATATCAAAGTTTTCATGTTTTAATTTTTTAACTGTGTTCAAAGTAACTGAGATGGGCCTATATGCGTGAAATCTATTATTATTGTTTATGTTATAGCTTTATGATAATTAAGGTTGAACTGACACGTTTAATAAAATGTATTTAAAATCTACGATTTACTGTGCACATTGTTAACAGTTCTGTGGTATATATCTAATAATACTATTTATATTAATTAATATGGAATATATTTCAGAACTATATGATTCTGAGTGTTTTGCGGTGGTGTAATTGTCATAATTGTGTGAAAATAATGCACTGCCATCTAACGTGTTTTTAATGCTAGAGATATAAATTCATAATAAAACTGCTAATATTATTGTTTAATCTATATAATGAATTTAAGATTAAATGCAAAACCAATATATTTTAATACTTATATGGATTTTTGCGGTATTTTGCAGTGTTTTGCGGTGATTTGCAGTGTTTTGCGGTGATTCGACGGACCGTTCAGTCTTTATCACAAATTAGTGTTTCAGCTATAAGTAAGTAAGTAAGTAAATATTTTATTATAGTGACATGTGTATACGGAAATAAGCCCTTAGATTCGAAATAAACATTACGCAATAACCCACGACAGATACCGGTTTAGTCTAATATTTTTTTATAGACATATAAGATTTTTTTAAAACCGGTATCTGTGACGTAACCTACATAACGGCAACCTAAATAACGACCTCTCGATCTGGAGTCCGACGCTCTTCCACCGGACCACGTTTCTCTCCACTCCACAACGTCAACCTACATAATGGTAACCCAAACAATGGTATCCCAAATAACGGCAACCCTAAAACCATAATCTAATATAGATATAAACAAGAAATATCACTGTAAATGATAAATGTCCCCGAAGTGTCCTTTGACCTCTATGTTTGACCTTGACCTTGGAGCCATGAACCTGGATTTTGTGCACGACACGTGGTTTGGTTGAGGTGAGCATTTGTGCCAAGTTATTTGAAAATCCGTCCAAGCATGCAATAGTTATTGACCGGACACGATTTGACCTTTGACCTCTAAGTGTGACCTTGACCTTGAGCCACAGACCTGGATTTTGTGCGCGACACATCGTCTTGTTGTGGTGAGCACTTGTGTCAAGTTATTTGAAAATATGTCCATGAATGTCAGAGTTATTGACCGGACGCAATTTGACTTTTGAACTCCAAGTGACTTTGACCTTGAAGACCCGCGGAGCCGTTTCACGTAGCATCGTACGCACGTTTTTAACGTAAGTTTTTGCGTACGAAGTTCGTAAGTGATTATGGGCGTTTCACAAAAAAAAAAACTTACGATTTTCCGTGAAAATATCGTAAGTTTTTACGTAAGTCTACACCAACACCTTAGGTGGTGCACGCATTTTTTTTTTCGTAAGTCAAAAAAACAAAATGGCGACAATAGTTCATTTTCAATCAGTAGTGCAGATAATTCTCATCGATGATAACCGGGAACTGACACCGACCCAGCTTTTTAGCTTCATTTTCTGAAAATAGGTTTCAATCCATCACGTGATGGCCTATTTATATACGAAAGCACATGTCGGTAGATGTCAAGGTCGACGTCTCCGAATGCCAAAATGCCAAATATTTGTTTACAATGAAATGCCAAAGGAACCCAGTGGATGGATTCGATTGTACCGGTAAGTGTATATATACATTAGGCCTAATGCTATATTATTGTATTATACACAATCAGGTAAGATTATGATGATGAATGTCCATCAATGAAAATAATGCAGGGATGCTTATTTACCCCACCCACTAAATTATTTTGAGAAATAAGTAGGCTTGTGCAACTCTACGGACTGTGCCATTTATAAAAGTATATGGATTTCCAAGCTGTGTTATTGACCGTCTGTGCCATATTAGTATCATGTATGCTGACATTATAGATCTATTTGAATCCATATAGCCGAAATGTATCAGAGCTGTCCATACAATGCATGCCCTTACCAAAAATATAGGCTTCTGGCGACTATTTGCTGCAACTCTGCGGCAAATATTGCTGCAAAGCTGCGGCAGACAAGTTTGCGCAATGTTGCGGTACACTTTTATCATGCAAATGAGGTATGGGGCAAAGTTGCAGCGAACAAATATGCAAATGAGGTTCTGGTGATGTTCTGGCGATGTTCACTGCAACTTTGCCGCAGACCTCATTGGCATGGTAAAAGTGTGCGGCAACTTTGCAGCAAACCTCATTTGCATAAGCAAACTTCATTTGCAAAATGCTTTTAGCTGTAATCTTCTGGCGATGTTTTGGCAACTTTGCAGGCAGCATCAAACTTAATTTCCATATTAAAATGTTTCTCTGCCCTGTACGTTCTGACGATGCTTGTGGTGATGTTCGCTGCAAAGTTGTGGCAATGTTCGCCAACACATCGCGGCAAATGTTTTCAAAATAAATAATGGACTGAAATTATGAAATGAAACAATGGTGCGCCGTTTTAAAAAAATATACTCAAAAACATTTTTTTTCACTATTTAACATGGACTGCACCAAATTTAAATAGATGGGAAACGATTTAAATAAATCGACACTAAATAAATGCTCTCGATTTAAAGTATATCCTTACGATTTAGATTATTATATCCTCGCGATTTAAATATATAATTTTATCCATACAATTTAACTAAATGGTTTTGATGTAATTATTCGTTTGTGATCTAAATAAATCGACCTTCGTTTTAGTATAAATGTGCAACAATTTAATTAAATTCACTATAATTAAATAAATCGACACAATTTAAACAAATTAACACCATTTAAACAAATCCTCAATGAGCATAAATAAAAATATTTTAATATAATTACATATATTCTAATGATTTAAATCGCATGGATATATTTTAATCGTGACGATATATTTTAAATCTTAAGGATATACCGGTACTTTAAATCAAGAGGATTTATTTAAATTATTAAGTGTCAATTTATTTAAATCATGTCGATTTATTTAAATATGGTGCAGTCCATTATGTTAAATAGTGAAAAAACAACATGTTTTTGAGCTAAATAGTTTTGTTACACACGGCACCCTATAACAAGTTGGAATAATTGTTGTCATTATTCATTTTGAACAAACTGACTAAAATAAATATGATCTCATCATTAAATGAGGTGTTGCGATGAATAATTTATACAAAATAAATACTGTAAATTAAACTTCTAATCCCTAAATTACAAAATTGACATTTAAGCAATACAATAAAAAAATCCTATCCTGACTTGTGTAAAAAGCAAATCCTCATGTGCATGGAAATGTCAAGTGTTGCCTCTTACTCTCTTTCCACATTACTCCCATTTTATGGAGATGTCGAGCGCTGTCATTTCTGCATTACTCCCATTTTATGGAGATGTCGACCGCTGTCATTTCTGCATTACTCACATATTATGGAGATGTCGACCGCTGTCATTTCTGCATTACTCACATTTTATGGAGATGTTGACCGCTGTCATTTCTGCATTACTCACATTTTATGGAGATGTTGACCGCTGTCATTTCTGCATTACTCACATTTTATGGAGATGACTACCGCTGTCATTTCTGCATTACTCACATTTTCATGGAAATGTCGACCGCTGTCATTTCTGCATTACTCACATTTTATGGAAATGTCGACCGCTGTCATTTCTGCATTACTCCCATTTTCATGGAGATGTCGACCGCTGTCATTTCTGCATTACTCGCATTTTATGGAGATGTCGACCGCAGTCATTTCTGCATTACTCCCATTATCATGATGATGTCAACCACTGTCATTTCTGCATTACTCCCATTTTCATGGAGATGTTGAGCGCTGTCATTCTGCATTACTCTCATTTTCATGGAGATGTCGACCGCTGTCATTTCTGCATTACTCCCATTTTATGGAGATGTCGACCGCTGTCATTATTGCGTTTCTCCCATTATCATGGAGATGTCGACCGCTGTCATTTCTGCATTACTCTCATTTTCATGGAGATGTCGACTGCTGTCATTTCTGCATTACTCCCATATGATGGAGATGTCGACCGCTGTCATTTCTGCATTACTCACATTTTATGGAGATGTTGACTGCTGTCATTTCTGCATTACTCACATTTTATGGAGATGTCGACCGCTGTCATTTCTGCATTACTCCCATTATCATGATGATGTCAACCACTGTCATTTCTGCAATACTCCCATTTTATGGAGATGTCGACCGCTGTCATTATTGCGTTGCTCCCATTATCATGGAGATGTCGACCGCTGTCATTTCTGCATTACTCTCATTTTCATGGAGATGTCGACTGCTGTCATTTCTGCATTACTACCATTTTATGGAGATGTCGACCGCTGTCATTTCTGCATTACTCTTATTTTCATGGAGATGTCGACTGCTGTCATTTCTGCATTACTCCCATTTTATGGAGATGTCGACCGCTGTCATTCCTGCATTACTCCCATATGATGGAGATGTCGACCGCTGTCATTTCTGCATTACTCACATTTTATGGAGATGTTGACTGCTGTCATTTCTGCATTACTCACATTTTTATGGAGATGTCGACCGCTGTCATTTCTGCATTACTCCCATTATCATGATGATGTCAACCACTGTCATTTCTGCAATACTCCCATTTTATGGAGATGTCGACCGCTGTCATTATTGCGTTGCTCCCATTATCATGGAGATGTCGACCGCTGTCATTTCTGCATTACTCTCATTTTCATGGAGATGTCGACTGCTGTCATTTCTGCATTACTACCATTTTATGGAGATGTCGACCGCTGTCATTTCTGCATTACTCTTATTTTCATGGAGATGTCGACTGCTGTCATTTCTGCATTACTCCCATTTTATGGAGATGTCGACCGCTGTCATTCCTGCATTACTCTAATTTTCATGGAGATGTCAAGCGCTGCCATTCCTGCATAAATCCCATTTTATGGAGATGTCGACCGCTGTCATTCCTGCATTACTCTAATTTTCATGGAGATGTCAAGCGCTGCCATTCCTGCATAAATCCCATTATTATGGAGATGTCGACCGCTGTCATTTCTGCATTACTCTCATTTTCATGGAGATGTCGAGTGGTGTCATTTTTTGCATTACTCTCATTTTCATGGAGACGTCTCTGCATTACTCTCATTTTATCAGAGACGACGAGCGCATTTCTGCATTTCTCCCATTTTTAGCTCTACTGGCCAAGGGCCAGCAGAGCTTATGGGATCGTGTGTTGTCCGTCGTCCGTCGTCCGTCCGTCCGTCCGTTAACTTTTGCTTGTGTACACTCTAGAGGCCACATATCTGATGCAATCATCATGAAACTTTGTCAGAATGTTTGTCTCAATGAAATCTCGGTCAAGTTCGAAAATGGGTCATGTGGGGTCAAAAACTAGGTCACTAGGTCAAATACTTGAAAAACCTTGTGTACACTCTAGAAGCCGTATTTCTGACCCAATCTTGATGAAACTTTGTCAAAATGTTTGTCTTAATTATATCTTGGTCAAGTTCAAAAATGGGTCACATGGTGTTAAAAACTAGGTCACTAGGTCAAACTTTGGGAAAACCGTGTGTACACTCTAGAGGCCATATTTTTGACCCGATCTTGATGAAACTTTGTCAGAATGTTTGTCTCCATGAAATCTCGGTCAAGTTCGAAAATGGGTCATGTGGGGTCAAAAACTAGGTCACTAGGTCAAATACTTGAAAAAACTTGTGTACACTCTAGAGGTCATATTTGTTACCCAATCTTGATGAAACTTTGTCAAATTGTTTATCTTAATTATATCTTGATCAAGTTCGGAAATGGGTCACATGAAGTTAAAAACTAGATCACTAGGTCAAATATTGGAAAAATCTTGTGTACACTCTAGAGGCCATATTTTTGACCCGAGCTTGATGCAACTTTGTCAGAATGTTTGTCTCCATGAAATCTCGGTCAAGTTCGAAAATGGGTTACATGGGGTTAAAAACTAGGTCACTAGGTCAAATACTTGAAAAACCTTGTGTACACTCTAGAAGCCGTATTTCTGACCCAATCTTGATGAAACTTTGTCAAATTTTTTGTCTTAATTATATCTTGGTCAAGTTCAAAAATGGGTCACATGGTGTTAAAAACTAGGTCACTAAGTCAAACTTTGGAAAAACCGTGTTTACACTCTAGAGGCCATATTTTTGACCCGATCTTGATGCAATTTTGTCAGAATATTTGTCTCAATTATAGCTTGCTAAAATTCGAAAATGGGTCACACAGGGTCAAAAACTAGGTCACTAGGTCAAATACTTGAAAAACCTTGTGTACACTCTAGAGGCCATATTTCTGACCCGATCTTGATGAAACTTTGTCGAAATGTTGTCTTATTTATATTTTGGTCAAGTTCGAAAATGGGTCCCATGGGGTCAAAAACTAGGTCACTAGGTCAAATACTTGAAAAACCTTGTGTACACTCTAGACGCCATATTTTTTTTCATTCGATCTTTACCAAACTTTACCAGATTGTTAATGTCAATAACAGCTTGGTAAAGTCTGTTTTTAGCTCTACTGGCCAAGGGCCAGCAGAGCTTATGGGATGGTGTGTTGTCCGTTTTCCGTCGTCCGTTAACTTTTCTTGTGTACACTCTAGAGGCCACATTTGTGATGCAATCATCATGAAACTTTGTCAGAATGTTTGTCTCAATGAAATCTTGGTCATTTTCAAAAATGGGTCATGTAGGGTCAAAAACTAGGTCACTAGGTCAAATACTTGAAAAAACTTGTGTACACTCTAGAGGTCATATTTGTTACCCAATCTTGATGAAACTTTGTCAAATTGTTTATCTTAATTATATCTTGATCATGTTCGGAAATGGGTCACATGAAGTTGAAAACTAGGTCACTAGGTCAAATATTGGAAAAACCTTGTGTACACTCTAGAGGCCATATTTTTGACCCGAGCTTGATGCAACTTTGTCAGAATGTTTGTCTGAATTATATCTTGGTCAAGTTTGAAAATGGGTCACATGGGGTTAAAAACTAGGTCACTAGGTCAAATACTTAAAAAACCTTGTGTACACTCTAGAAGCCGTATTTCTGACCCAATCTTGATGAAACTTTGTCAAAATGTTTGTCTTAATTATATCTTGGTCAAGTTCAAAAATGGGTCACAAGGTGTTAAAAACTAGGTCACTAGGTCAAACTTTGGAAAAACCGTGTGTACACTCTAGAGGCCATATTTTTGACCCGATCTTGATGCAATTTTGTCAGAATATTTGTCTCAAATTTTTTTTTTGTTCGAAAATGGGTCACACAGGGTCAAAAACTAGGTCACTAGGTCAAATACTTGAAAAACCTTGTGTACACTCTAGAGGCCATATTTCTGACCCGATCTTCATGAAACTTTGTCGAAATGTTGTCTTAATTATATTTTGGTCAAGTTCGAAAATGGGTCCCATGGGGTCAAAAACTAGGTCACTAGGTCAAATACTTGAAAAACCTTGTGTACACTCTAGACACCATGTAGTACGACTCGATTCATCAATGGTATAACAGCCAGTAGAGCGTTCACAGGCCCTCTTGGGCCTCTTGTTATGGAGATGTCGAGCGTTGTTGTTGCGCATTACTCTCACTTTTACAGAGATGTCGAGCGCTGTTATTCCTTAATTACTCTCATTTTCATAGAGATGTCGACCGCAGTCATTTCTGCATTACTCTCATGATATAAATAGCATTATACATTAACTAGTGTAATAAATATGCAAATGAATGCTGAATCATCACTTTCTTTTCAGTTCAGCTCGGTCTACAATCAGAATTGGCTTACCAGTAGAATTCAATGAGACTTCATACATTATTAGGTAAATAATAAAATAGACAACATACTATATACACAAATTACATAACTCTGTAACCTATTTTGACAAAGTTATGCCCCTGTTTTATACTTAGTCAAATTGTGTTAAATGAGTATGTAAACTGATAATTGTAGGACTGAAATACTTCTATGAATAAATATTTAGTTCTGACAGTAGAAGATACATAATTATCTCCAATCTTTGCAATTCAAAATTTTACATAGAATTATTTTTACAAGTGCAAGATTGTATCGATGTGAAATGCCTGAAAACAAACAGTGCTTTTTTTGGGTAAATTTCTAAAGAAAGTTATTTTACATTTATTTTTAATGTATGACTGCATCTTTTCCAGAAATATTCTTTAATAGAGCTTTTAGTTCACTTGAAGGAAAAATGCAATATTTTGGTAGAAATTAAACCAGAGGATATTATTCTAGGCACTAAGTGACATTGACATTATTTTATTTATTTCATTGCTTATATAATTATCTATATAAAGTATATATTCTTGCAAACTTAAAAAATGTCTTCCAATTTATAACAAGTTAAACGGTTTAGACATATTGAACTGTTCTCAATACACATGTACTTATTAGCAAATGGTAATAAAATATTTTAAAAAAAAAATAGAAAAAAGATGGAATGTAATTCAGGATATCGTACATGTAATTATAGGTTTAATATTAAGCAGAAATTTAGCTGTATGGTATATATATTGTATAACCATTCGCTATATGATCAAGTTCTTAATAGCGTGAGCAGAGAGGTACTGTTAAAAGTAACATCTGTATTGTACGAGGTCATACAAATAACATCTGCATAATGTATGACGTCTAAATTATAATTATGTACACTTGATATTTGAAATAAAATGTTAAAGTTAAAATAAACTGTTTAATTACTGGATAGGTTGAAACGAAACTTCACACCTGTATTCATTATCAGTAAATAGCTTGCCACGCAAAAGTCACATAACTCTGCAACGTATGTTGACACAGTTATGCCGCTTTTTTACTTGGGCAGAATGTAAGTGTAGTTAACTTGTATCTATTTAAATACTGCACAGATTGGAATGAAATTGCACACATGTATTTGGTAAGAATGAATAACATTCCATGCAAAAGTTGTTCAACTCTGAAATCTATTTTGGCACAGTTATTCCCCTTTTTTTAACTTGGGTACACTTTGTTAGAAATCTTATGTGTTACCACTGGGCAGATTAGAATTAAACTTCACACGCACATGTTAGTCAAATAAACCTTTTTAAGACTTTAAGTAATACTATTTAAAAGTTAGCATATATATATTTACATGATATTTTAACAGAATTAATATGCCCCTTTTTCAACGTAGTTGCCCAATAAATAGACAAGGCCTCGAAAGTGGAGCGCGCAACATTACAGTAAAACAGTTGCACTTCTTATTTTAATCATTTTTATTTTAGGCTGATGTAAGAATGTGATCTATCGGTAGTACTGTTTGTCATTGGAGGCTATATATAGAGTGCAAGCTTCTATTAGTGAGGTAAGAGATACATTGATACCACAGGTTTAACCAAGGATTTGTCCATATTTAATGGACAAATCCTTGGTTTAACAATATTAATAATGCAAAATGCATTTAATCAACAATTACTAATATATGCTAAAATATTTAACTTTGAACTAATCAAACACATATTATTACTGATATGCAAAAGATTTAAAAAAAACTAATGGGAGACCCAGGAGTTTTATACGTATCAAGATTGCCATGTGTCCCTTTAACAGGGTGGCCACGGACTCTGGAAAAAAAGGGAAATGGCCACACACAAAATCGCTGCAATGAACAAATCAGCGAATTAAAGAATTAAAAAAAATGCAGAAATCAGGGAAAAGTCACCACCTTAAACACAAAACAAAAATTTTGAACATGTAATTGACACTCTTCATGCAGAAAGAAATAACAGTTTAACGATAAAAAAATATGTAATTCTCTATGAAAATAATTTAATCTTAAATGCTTAAATGGTTTTATATGAAATAGAGAAACAAATGTAAATGCAGAATAAATCTATATATATATGCCCATATGTGTTGTATTTGATGAAGATTGGCCATATATTCAGGGAAACCCATTGCTGGGTTATATAATCAACGCACTGAAAGTGCTGATGGACGGTGCCACTCAGAAAGTATTGATTCTGAGAAAAACGGGTTTGCGTACTAAGGTGGTGAACATTTGTGCAATATATTATTGCAATCGGATGAGGCATTAACCAGAGTTATGGGGAAGGACAGACGGACAACGTCAATTCTATATCCCTCCACCTAATCGGCAGGGGATAAAAAGTGAAGTTATTTAGAAATGTTTAAATTTTATAAGTGTCAAAAGGGAATAATTGTAAAATGAAAATGTCAAAGAAAGTTGGTCACAACATACGTATACATGAGATCTCGATTCCTTTCGAAACCAAATCAGATTCAATCATGCATGACAGAGTTATCGCCCCTTGAATGTCTGAAAAATAGCATTTCTGCAAGACGTTTTCGGTGTCGATATGGCTAAAACAAAACAAATTGAATTAGGATAAGTATAAAGAAATAAATAAGTGTAGTCTGATGTAACGGTAGTCAGAGTTACTATGTATAGTTCTAAATTCCTTAAATATAAATACTTTTTAAACACAATATTAATAACGGTAATAAAATGGGGGAAATGCCATTGATAGAACGTAATGATTATAACTATTCCACTGTAATATATGAATTCATTCATGAAGTATGTTTGTACTCTTCTCTGAAATATTGTGTAATGTATTCCGCCTTGTTTAGGCAATAAACATGTAAATGTTATGCCAAATAAAATATTATATGAAATGAATTGATGAAAATAAGTGTATGGTTTGATAAAGAGATGTCTGTGGTACATAGTTATATAATCTCTTCTACTTTATGAACGGCCTTTAATAGTTACCATGATGTAATGTGATAAAAGTTCAATTTAATATCATGGTAATCGAATTACTTACTCTTCAAATGTACGTACGCACGGATTCTGTTTATAATCCAATTATATCTGATATATCTATTACATGTATGCATGCTTATTGTTCTAAGGCCATCCGTAAAAATATATTTGTTTGCTGTTTCCCGACCCAGGATTTTATAAGTGGGTGGGTAGGTAGGTAGGTGATTTTTTTTTTTGCCAAAGACAGTAAAAACCTTAAGAAATTAAAGAAAAATATACTAAAAATAGTATTAAAAAATTTATGTTATCATATAAATAAATTAATAAACATTATCGTTTGTCGTTATATACATCCTTCATAAACTGATACTATAAAGATAATCTCTATAATATTAGAGTCGTTACTCACTATTAATTGCTACTTTCGGTATTCTTCGTACTACGCACCGGCTGTTTTCATTATATTTCGGAATGTACGGGACTACTTTTACTCCCAACCTCATGTAGAGGTATTATACCACTAATTATTTTCCCCATAGACACCAATGTTAAAGTGTCACATATTAATGATTTGCTGCAAATTCAACTCGAGCATTGATAATTCAGCAGTGTAATGTTCGTATAAAAAACTAATTTTCCACTTGAAAAATCACCAGAAAAGGTGGTGTCACAAGACATGTAAGAAAGTTCTTGTTTGTTTACTAAACAGGTCAAGGGTACAGCTGTTTTCATTGATTGACTGTTTTCATTGCTCACAAAATGTAAGCATAGAGTCGAAATTTCGAAAATGTTCATTAGTGATCCAGTAAAACCTATTAATACGCTTCTTTTACATACAACCACAAAATCGAATAAAAATGGGCAGTTTTCCCGGTTGGTATAAACGGCGAAAAGGAATGTTCAAGCGAAAAGAAGCGAAAAGGAATTCCCGCGAGCGAAAAGGATTGTTTTTAGTATATTTTGGTCTTAATTAAGTTGTTTAGGGACATCATTATTATTTGCTCATTAATTAAACATGATATTACTATATCGATTTTCTTTATTAAGTCCAATTATGAAAACTAAGATGAAAGAGGTGTAGTTTAGTCGGAAGCAAACAGGAAATCCCGCGAGCGAAACGGAACCTATTTTTTTATAGTTATGTCTTAATTAAGCTTTTTAATCACATTAGTATTATATTAGTATTTTATAAAAGAAAATCCCGCAAGCGAAAAGAAACGTGTGGTTTATACCTGGGATGAATATCCGGGATGAATTCATCCAAGTTTATAGATAGATACTTTTATTTCAAATTTCCAATAGGCTATAAAGCCCGTGAGGATACAAATACAAAGTATAGCATGGTAGCTACAATGTATAACATGGTACCAGTGCAGTAATTATACATGTATATATATATGAAAACGGCAAGTAAATATTATATCACAATATAACTTCCATAAGTCACTATGCAATCATGTGTAATTGAGGTGTTAACAACTGTACATAGAGATTTACTACGGTGTCCTGTTAGGGCCATGTTACCATCGCATCTTACCATCGAGCATCGACCTATGTCGATGGTAAGATGCGATGGTCGATGGTAAGATGCGATGGTCGATGATAAGATGCGATGGTCGATGGTAAGATGCGATGGTAAGATACGATGGTCGATGGTAAGATGCGATGGACCATCGACCATGGTAAGATGCGATGGACCATCGACCATCGCATCTTACCATCGACCATCGCATCTTACCATCGACCTAGGTTCGACTACACCTCTACACCTCGGAGGCTTACATGTAATTAGTGGTGGTAAACCTAGACACTTGTTTCGGAGGCTTTCATGTAATTAATGGTGGTAAACCTAGACACTTGTTTACGTTATAAGGCATATGCGCATTAATTTGTACTGGATCAAATCCCTTCAAAAACAGCGTATTACTTAAACCTCAGTTAAAATCACTTAATGTTTACCAACGCTTACATATGTATCAATATATGTTATCAATATACGGATCTTTTGCCCATTTACAGCCTTGAAAATGGTACTATATTTATCGCTCTGTAATCTGGTGCTCTTTGGTTTCTAGTAGAAATTCTTTGTGCGCCAGAATTCCCACTACTAATAGGACGGTTGCCTGAGGGCATCGTCCAAAAATCAGGGAAATATCAGGGAATTTTATATTGAGATTTCTGTGGCCACTCTGCTTTTAAGAAAGGCAAATTCACTATTATACTTTTAAAATGTAATAGATATATATTTTAATCATTTTTATGACTTGAGTTGGACAATTAAAATCATGAAATAAAAACAAAAAATCCTATTTGATCTTTTATTTATTGTATTATTTCTATGTTGGTGGACACACAGGTTTCACCTTGTCCGTCGTCAGTCGTCTATCGGTAGTCACACTTTTTTGCGTCTGGACAATAACTTCAGCTCAATAGTAATAATAACTTCAATGTTCAAAGCTTGCCGTTTTATTGCCTCAAATGACGTTTTCGTAGAGCAGTCTACTAAAGTGTAGAATGCGGCAATATTTCCGGGATCTTCACGTCCGGGATATTTTACGGAGCATAATGAAACTGAAAGAAACGCAAGTATTTGAATGGAATAAGTGCAAATCTGTATTTTAATGGAATAATACCTTTTTATTGAATAATACCCAATTATAATGCGGTATTTTCGTAAATACCGCCGTGTTATACATTAGTCGATGGGTATATTCGCTGCCTATATGGTTTTCATAATTGCACATGTTATGGTAAGGTAGCAATGAACAATTTCTTTGAGTTTTTCACTTTGATAACGCATTCTTATAATTGCACATCGTAGCAGTGAGACGTCTGCTGTAATGCACACGCTAACGCACACGCATCCCTTACATGTCAACACCTGTTCTGTGCTGATGTGTACTTCTAGCACGTCGTGGTCCAAAGTTGAATTGTAATCAGTATGTAAGGCAAATCAAGGTATTTGAACAGAGAGAAGCGACAAGGTATTTGAACAGAGAGAAGCGAGGTCGCCCACATTGATTCAAAATGTTTGGTAGGAACAACTGATGGTAAAACTCGGGAAGAATGTGTTTGGTAAGAAAAAAAAACGGTCGTGGCGTGTTTACGTCAACATTATATTTTTTTTCAATATTGTTTTAACACCCGTGACTTGATATGTTATTATGTTAAACTTTTTGTCCAGTCTCTACCCAGATATATGCTATTTACTCTCAGCAGCTATTTCACGCTTGCGTAAAACTTTGCTTGTATTTCATTCTTATTTCTTTCAGGGACGATTCCAGACGCACAGCAGAGGATGGTTGACATGTTTCGCATTATGACTTTAAACTGTTCAACTATATAACTTGAAATAAAACCTGCCATAACTGAAAAAAAAGCCAATTTTTTCAATGTCTGTCGGGCCTGTTTATCGCGGCTGACGTACAGGGATCACTTTTAACTGTGTCGTATTTGTCAAAACTCATAATTGCATTGAATTGTAAGTTGTTTAACGGCCCATTAACACAACATAGGTTATTTAGACCTGCCTCAAAAAGAATACATAGGAATCCATCGAGGAACCTGCGTATATTCATTTGGTTCTGCGTGGAGTGTAGGTAATGGGCAAGTATTTTACCCAAGAACACAACGACATACTGATTGGCGCCGGTGAGGCTTGACGCCGGGTCCTCCGGATTTCAAGTCACCGCGCTATCCACTTGGCCACATTAATCGTAATGGAGTAGTGTGTAATGGAGTAGTGTAATTTGATCAGACATTATAGCGTCGGTCGGCTAGTCTACCTGATTTACGTGTGTTTTTTTTAGAAAATAACTTTTACATGAGAAACAAACTACTAGTATATTAAAATGTAACCGTGTAAATGTGTTTCGTAACTTATCAGAGAGCATAACATGTCATGAATATAGGTGTACCGGAAGTAAAACGAAAACCATTGAGTCCTGTACAATATATTCCAAGCTTTCTAGTTAGCCATTTTTCAAAATGAAGTTCAAACTAAAATTCACTTATATATTCTTAATCATGAGACCCTCCTCTCTAGAAAACTGCTGAGAATAGTAGGGGTCATGTGGCATATAAGAAAATAAAATTCTGATCTTTGCTGACACCTTGAACAAACTGCATTCATCCAGCACCTCTTACATGTGTTCTACTTTCACTTTCAAAACTTTCAAGTTGATAAATAAAATCATCATACAAACATGCAAATGGTTCTTAGCTCTCACAAAAAAGTCAATAAAGTCATTTCAGCCACACAAAAAAAACGGGCCTTAAATACTCAAAAATGCATTTATCACAAAAAAGGTGAGGGGATTATATATTTGGGAACTCCTTATCGACCACGGTGATTCACTTCCTGTATGCCTATTAGTTTCTTGCATACCGGAAAAGGCTATCCACATTGTACATGGGGAATGGAAAGACTGTTCTTGCATACCGGACAAGGATATCCGTCATTTTACCGGGGCTAGATTTTCCATCTCACCCTAGGGTCGAGATAAAAGTCACACGCACCAACATCCGGTACGCAGGAAAACATGCAAAACGTTAGTAGCTGGCGGCGTAAACACACAACATGTCTCTGATATGCAAGAAAAAAAGTCTATCATGGGTAATCGGTTCAGATAGGGAGTTTTAATCGGAGCCTCGGTTCAAATAAAAAGGGAGTTTTAATCGGAACCTCGGCAGAGTCTCAGTTCAAATAAAAAAAACGTATTCCTCGGGTTATTCCCTATCTTCACCGGATACCCATGAAAGAGTCTTATAATCTCTATGGGTAAAGATAAAAGTCACGCGCGCGATGTTTATTCAAAGGTCCTACATTCCTACATGTACACGTCCACATATAGAAGTATTACTACTGGAGGGGATGAGTGTCAATTCAAATAGATCTGCCATGCGTGTTTGCGTGAGTCTGGTTCTAAAGGATTATAGTCCCTCAGCCTTTTAACCATTAGGACACCCTAAATGTATATAGATACACTAGCGTCTGGATTGTTTGTGCATCCGAACTGAACTAGGACACTTTTCGTAGGGATTTAATTATAACGCTAGTTTGGTATTGTTTTGTGATATAAATATACGGTCTTCATATATGTTACTTCAAGTATACCCTTGTTATTATATCGTTAAAATCTTAGACCGCGATTATTATTGTAACGTACAACGATAGGATAGAAATACACATAACTAGTTGCATCAAACATTCTGAAGAAGTAAAAAGCGTTCACACACTGCTGGTTATGCATTAGACCTGGATGCATATGCTTTTGGAGTGGACGGATCTTGGCTAATACATGTTTTCATATGAGTAAACTCTTAATCTAAAACAATATACTCTCCAATTAAAGCAACACGATACCAAAACCCAGTGATTTAAGAATGGTTTATTACACGTCTCTGTATAACCTTACATTTTGTTTGATATAATATTTTCTAAATAATTAATCATTGACTTATTGTGTCTCTAGATACAAGTACACTATTACATTATACAAGTATACTATTACATTACCGTAACTTTGAAGATGTTGCATTTTTTATGTGCCTGACGTGTTAAATCATGACATTAGTTAATTTCAACATCCTTGTAGATTCGCAGCTTCAGTTTTTGTGTCGTTCTACTCAGTCGTACCCATATATTTTTAGGGTGAAATAATGAGCAAGCCCAGTGTTTTGGCGTAAAGGCAGCTTTGCCATTGGCCTGCCACAATAATCATCGCGCATTAAAGAGAACATAACATACTTTTGAAGTAAAGTGTACACCATCAAATTAACGACCCCAATAAAACCGTTAAAAATCGACGTAATGTGTGCATTATGACGTCAAGATACGTCTTTTTCTTGACGTCATTAATGTCTTATTGCAGCGTCATAGAATTATAGATTTCCAAGTACAAAAGTATATGATTTGAAGTAATAAGCTCAGTTTTGTGGACAGGTGCTCTTCAATTAACGACAGGATGTCGTCGTTGCTACGATGAAGATGCTTATCTTCTGTATTAAAGAGTATCCTACGAAAAACTTACGATTTTTTTTATCGTAGGCGTACGCAAATACTTACGATGACGGTTCGAGAAACGCACGTAAGAAATTCTTAACTTTTACGTAAGTGAAAAACTTACGTTAATATTGAACGTAAGTTTACGACGCTTCGTGAAACGGCACCCTGGGTTTTGCGCGCGATGGATCGCCTTGTTATGGTGATCACTTGTGCCAAGTTATTTAAAAATCCTTGCAGAGGTTGTGACGTTACGGTCCAGATACGAAATTGCGTACCTGTTTTTGACCTATGAACTGCCAAGTGTGACCTTGACCTTTGAGGTACGGACCTGGGTTTTATGTGCGACACATCGTCTTGTTATGATGATCACTTGTGCCAAGTAATTTAAAAATCCCTGCAGGGGTTGTGATATTACGGTCCGGACACGAAAATACGTACCTGTTTTTGACCTCATGAACTACAAGTGTGACCTTGAGACCTTTGAGGTACGGACCTGGTTTGCGCGCGACACATCGTCTTGTTATGGTGATCACTTGTGTCAAGTTATTTAAAAATCCCTGCAGGGTTGTGACGTTACGGTCCGACACGAAATTGCTTACCTGTTTTTGACCTATGAACTCAAGTGTGACCTTGACCTTTGAGGTACGGACCTAGGTTTTGCGCGCGACACATCGTCTTGTTATGGTGATCACTTGTGCCAAGTTAATCAAAAATCCATGCATGGTTTTGAAGGTACAGTCCGGACACGAACTGCGGAATGACGGAATCCGGACAGACAGACAGATTGGACGGTGCGATTACTATATGCCCCCTTTTTCGGGGGAGGAGTGGGTGGGGGGGGGGGGGGGGGGGGGGGGGGGGGGTGGTCAATAAACAATCAAACAGAAAAGCAGCATTCAAGGACGTGTATTATACACGAAGTTCACCACTAAGATTGATGCTACCAAGTTTGTTAGAGAATATAGCTTGACGGGGATTTCTTTAGTTTAATTGGGATGTCAGTAGGGTAAGAGAGATGTTTGGTGCACCCTATAACCTGGATTATACCCCCCGCGTATTTTTTTCCACGGACAGTTCGATAGGCGGTAGCCCTATCAGTATCAGCGTTTTTATGTTTATGTTCATTGTCTTTTATTTGATCCTATAATTGTTGTTTAGATGCGTGTTTGTTGTTGACTGTGGTCCTTGAATTCTATATTTCCTGATTGACTTTTAGAAGAAAAAAGTACCGAACAGCGTCGGTAGTTATGGGATTTGAACCCACGATGATTTTTTTGAGGCCAATTTTCTTATTTTTATTTGAAGTAACCGCCTGACTTGGCCAGTACTTCAGAATTAGCCGTTCTTTACATTTATATACTTACCAAGGTTGTGTTGTGCAATATCTAATTTATTTTTAGAATAGAGCACGTGACCAATGTAATTTTTAATTTTTACATGGTCCAGGGGAAATAACTGCTACCATTACCGTAACAATATGGTTATTTGAGTCAGAGGAGATTTCAAGTTTCATTCATATCTAAAAGTATAGATCGGATTTGCATGAAACTGACTCAGTTAAGAAGTTGCGTACCAATGTCCTCATTAATCTAAGGAACAATAGGTATTAGATGTCGAATAGGACATGTAGCTTTCACGAACATAAAAGGGATGAAGAAAAAGCTCTACACAAACATGTCTTAGAGAAAAGAAAAAAACGAAAAACAACAACAACATAGCACTCTTGAGTGATGAAGTGGAGAAGGGTAGAGCATGTGTTATAGTTGACAGCAAGCCAATCTCATTAACATCATATTCTAATTACGCTTTGATACTCTCCGCTATAGGCTTGTAGTGTAGAGTATCGTAGTGGGATAAAGGGTCTGATTTTAATGAGATTGACAACAGATCAGACTACACCAATTACCAACCAATCAGCGGGCAGGGAAAAAGATCCAGGGTAAATTCGGAGCTATTACACAGAATCTCTTAATTTTGATTGGATGACATTTTGATTGGATGACAAGGTAAACAAAGCAAAAAATCTTGCTAAAAACAAAAATTCACATTTTGAAGAGAACTTATAAGGTTAAATCATACATGTGTGTGATGCATTCATAATGTGTTGCATAATCAAAAAAAGAAGTATATTGTACATGTTCCTTATGTTTCTACATGCAAGTAGTTGGGTCAGCACCATCCGACCCAAACAGCTTTTTTCAAAACATACTCAACATATGGCTTATGTATGTTTTTTTGATAAAACTAAGATAGGTCTTTCAAAACAAGTAATAACAAATATAGCTTCCTATATTAGGGATCTCAGTACAGAGATAAGACCTATATGGTAGGCCTATGGAATGTATGACCAACAAGCGGACACATGTTTTAAAGGATGAAACTGGATATGTGAAAGTCATTGGCGGCGCGCCAGAAGTCGGGATTGGTTTTTGATTTGTTGTTTTTGTTGTTGTAAAAATGTTGGGGTTAAAAGTCTGGCCAAATTGTTGGGGGTAAAAGACTTAAGATCGTGTTGTTGTATTGAAATTGCTGTAGTGCAATTGGCGCTATGTCATAGGTCCATATAACAACTACAACTTTGAAATTTTATACAGTTGTTCTACATCATAACATGACCCAGTATTTCATAACTCTGTGCTGCTTTCTGCAAAAGTTATGCCCGTTTTTGAACTTAGTATATTGCTTAAGTTTTCCGTTAAGGTCCACTTTTTAGCCAGTATGTTTTTGGAAAAAAATACGGCTTATTGTCATCCCTTCATAACATTCTAGAAATATATATCATCAGCAATTAATGCAAACACTTAAATAGGTTTTGATATCTTAAGTATGTGCCTTTGTTCTCAGGTTACTATTGTACTGTTGCCATATAACTTTTTATACTTTTTAAAATATTTCTACATATTTGTTATAATATAATAAAAATTTGCAAATAAATACACATGTTTGTTTCCTCCTTTTGAAAACATTCTGCACCGCCCTGATGATTTGCATCAGTTTCTTCTTGTACAATCCCTGTGGGTTGTACGTGCATGGTAATACGTGATGTATATACTGAAACGCAAAAGAAACGCAACACGGGAATTTCCGCTATATATTGTACACTTAATTCCACATAATATTCCAAAGAAATCTCAAGATGTTTTGTAAAAAACAAGTTAATTAAAGAAAGAATACAACTGTGATGTTGTAGACGTTTTAATCACACTGCACATTGTAACAAGAAATGTTGAAGTTCCTCTTTGAAAAACTGTGCCAGTTCAGTACTGTATTTAACGTAAAGAGTTTGTAAAAGTTTGCCACCTAAGTTTGCTCACATGCTTGAGCCAAACGCGTACTCTGTCAATAATGAAACTTAGAAGGAATACTATTTGCTGTATTTTGTGTTGTTTTAGTAAAAAAAATTCCGAAAGGAGGGGTCTTACGTAGCCATGTACCATTCGATTAGCAGCAGCATATTTTATATACAATATATGGCTAGTTTCTTTAAATATGGGGTATTATGTGATTTATACTATTATTCTCTAGTTTTATGAAATGATTGTATATTATATAATTAACACCGTCATTGATTATTGCCGAAGTGTTTTTTTTTAATTTAGATAACGCAACCTCATTTTCTTAAAAATAGCATATACTTATATGTGACGATGCAACATGTCATAAATAAAACTGCATTCACTGCTTTTTTGTGCTTTAATTTATAAACAAGTGCGATAGAAACCATCATATAAATATCGCCTTTACCAACATAATTAAAAAAAAAGTACTGAATTGCGTTAATGGTTCTTATGAGATTTGAACCCATATAAAATCAATCAATTAATGGTTGCATTTTGTTTAAAGCGAAGTAACCATTTGACTATGCCAGTACTCGATGCAAACATGGACAATTTACGGATATATAGGCAAACCAATATATTTCGCAATATATCTCAAAACCACGTGGTTTGCTATAAAACTGCGGTTGCTCTAAGGGAGATAACTGCTACTCTGGCTTAATCAAAAATGAGTGTTGCAGTAATAAGCCCTAAGTTTCGTAATTATAACGATAACCTACATAATGAATCGATCGATAACCAGCATATACAACATTTGCGTTCATTTATAGGAATTCTGTGTGGCTTGTATATATATATGTGTGTGATATATGTGTGATATATGTTATTTTGTTTGTAGTGTTCTGTTTTATTTCAAACAAATGTTATATTTATTTACTATTCTTTTAGAATGTAACATTTATTGGTGTAATTTGAAAACCTGAGGTTTTTTAGAATTATTTTGGAGAAAATATCATAAATGTTTTATGTTTTTTTGAACACAGTGAATTAGAACATAAGTTATTTTACAGTTCATTCCGGTTTGATTATATCTCAAATTATAGCATGGCATTGGCGTAATATTCGGAAGGAAAATACACATTTAAAGAGTTCCACGCCCATGTTTCCTATTAATCCACACCCATGTTGGCCATTAATCCACACCCATATTGCCCATTAATCCACACCCATGTTGGCCATTAATCCACACCCATGTTGCCCATTAATCCACACCCATGTTGCCCATTAAACCACACCCGTGTTGCCCATTAATCCACATCAACACCCATGTTGCCCATTAATCGTAAGATAAGTACTGCTTACAGTAGCTATCCCGTCAACAAAAGCCACACTTTACAACATCTGTAAACTGTTTCTAAACCTACTGACGACGAGGTATGTACATAACTTATATGTTTTAAGAATCCAAGCTCTATAGACACAATATAAACGGCTTTAACACGCCAGGCCAAACCCCAAAAATGGAGCGTCGAATTAAGAGTTACAAACTAATAATTCATTGTATCCATATTTAAAACCCCGTGAATAAACCTTTTAATCGGCACATATACATTATTACATCCTTTAATTTAGATAACGCAACGTCATTTTCTTGAAAATATCGCACACATATGGTGATGCACCATTATTTTTTTTTTTTTAAACAAATGCAATAGAAACCATAATATAAATATCGTTCCTACCTTAAAAATTAAAGGGAAAAAAAACACATAATGTTTTTAAAAAAAAAATACTGAATTGCGTCAATGGTTCTTATGGGATTTGAACCCATATAAAATCAAGTGATAGTTGAATTTTGTTTTAGCAAAGCGAAGTAACCATTTGACTATGCCAGTACGCGATGAAAACTAGACAATTTATGAATATATAGGTAAACCAGTATATTTCGCAATACCATCTCAAAATCACTGCGATTGGTCTAAGGGAGATAACTGCTACTCTGGCTTAATCAAAAATGTGTGTTGCAGTTATGAGCCTAAGTTTCGTAATTGTAACCTATATTATGGTAACCTACATACCGTTAACCAACATAACGATGCAACCAACGTACGCTAAACTACATAACGGTTACCTAAATAGCGAAATTATTGTAAGTCATTATAATTTTAGTTAAATTTGCAAAAAATAATAGGACTTTGTTGACTACAGACAATTCCTGTGAAGAATTTCATAAAAAAAAACGGTGTTCCGTTAGGGCCATCGTACCATCGCGTATCGACCTTTACAAATTGATGCGCTTGTACGTTGGCGATGGTACGAAGATGCGATGGTACGATGGCGATGAAACGATGGTCCATCGCGTCATCGCCAGCGTACCATCGTACCATCACCGTCATACCATCGCGCATCGACTTTAAACGCGATGGTACGATGGTCGTACCATCGCGCCTCAACCTTTTACAAGGCAATAGTACGATGGCGATGGTACGATTGCGATGACGCGATGGACCATAGTGCCATCGTGCCATCGCCCATCGCAGTCGATGTGCGCTGTTGCATCGCCTCCTGCTCCATCGTACCATCGCTTCATCGCCTAAACGGAAGGCGCTGGAGCGATGGTACGATGGAGCAAGGGGCGATGCAACATCGCACATCGACTGCGATGGTGCGATGGTATTGATGGCGATGGTACGATGGTACGATTGCGACGGTACGATGGTCCATCATACCATCGTATCATCGCGTTTAAAGTCGATGCGCGATGGTAAGATGGACCATTATATCATCGCCTTAGGACCATCGTACCATCGCGTCATCGTACCACCACCATCGTGCCATCGTGCCATCGCCATCGTACATGATCGTACCATCGCGCATCGACTTGTAAAGGTCGATACGCGATAGTACGATGGCCCTAACGGAACACCGTAAAAAATAAATGCAAAACTATTGTTAGTGATTTAAAGCTCAGTTACTATAGTTTCGCACTAAAAAGTAAAAGTTGTATGAGATACAATAATATGACATTTTTTAATTTTCTCTACCAAATTTTAGAATCCAGCTGTAATATTTTCTGACATTATAAAGGGTCAGTATCTGATATGGATTATGTAAAAATCATTTTCGGAAAAAAATTATATATTATAGTTTCGCGTTAAGCCCTCGATATACAATCAAGTGACAGTTGAGTTTTGGGCCCGTATTCATAAAGCAACTTAAGTGGAAAATATTACTTAAGTAACAATTTAAGATGTTTACATATTTTTAAAGATCCTTATTAACCTCTGAGGGTCACTACAAATCATCTATATTAAGATAACTATTTAACTGTAGGTTTTGTTATCAACGTTAAAAAACCGTCTTAAATCTATAGAAAAGGGTGTTTAAAAAATATATAAACATTACACAATAACTCACACATAACGTAACCCACAGATACCGGTTTAAAATTATTTTATATGTCTGTTAACATGATTAAAAAAAGATCTTATATGTCTAACATTTTTTAATAGACATATAAGATTTTTTTTAAAACCGGTATCTGTGACGTAACCTACATATCGGCAACCTACATAACGACCTCACGATCTGAAGTCCGACGCTCTACCACCGGACCACGTTTCTTTCCACTCCACAACGGCAACCTGCATAACGGTAACCCAAACAGTGGTATCCCAAAAAACGGTAACCCTAAAATCATAATCTAATATAGATATAAAAATCGAACTGGAAAAGCAGCATTCAAGGATGTGTATTGTTGTAGTATACATGAAGTTCACCACTAAGTTGATGCTGTTGATGCTACCAAGTTTGTTAGAGAATATAGCTTGACGGGGATTTCTTTATTTATCCAGTCTAGTTTAATTGGGATGTCAGTAGGGTAAGAGACAGGTTTGGTGCACCCTATAACCTGGATTAAACCCTTGCGGAAATTTTGCCACGGACAGTTCGAAGGCAGTAGCCCTAGTTTGCGTTCATTGTCTTTTATTTGATCTTGTTGTTTAGATGCGTGTTTGTTGTTGACTGTGGTCCTTGACTTTTAGAAGAAAAAAGTACCGAACAGCGTCGGCAGTTATGGGATTTGAACCCACGATGATTTTTTTGAGGCCAATTTTCTTATTTTTATTTGAAGTAACCGCCTGACTTAGCCCGTACGTCGGAATTGGCCGTTCTTTACATTTATATACTTGGCAAGGTTGTGCTCTGCAATATCTAATTTATTTTTAGAATAGAGCACGTGACCATTGTAATTTTTAATTTGTACATGTCCAGGGGAAATAACTACTACCATTACTGTAACACATACAGAGGTTATTTCAAGTTTGATTCATATCTAAAAGTATAGGTCGGATTTGCATGAAACTGACTCAATTAAGAAGTTGCGCACCAATGTCCTCATTAATCTAAGGAACAATAGGTATTAGAAGTCGACAAGGACATGTAGCTGTCACGGAACAAAGTCTGCTAATTAAGTAACACGTGTTTGGTTTAAACATATTTTATTTCCATATTATACAACATGCGTATATAAATATTATAAAGTTATGAGATTTGAACGAAAGAAAACAATCTTATAACGATTATCTCCTTAGTATTTAACAAATTCAATTTATGTTGGAGTTTGATACAGTTAACATGGAAATGGCGATTTTTTTTTTTTATTATATATCTTATTTCGCGTAAAAGGGATGAAGAAAAAGCTCTACACAAACATGTCTTAGAGAAAAGAAAAAAATACGAAAAACAACAACAACATAGCACTCTTGGGTGATGAAGTGGAGAAGGGTGGAGAATGTGTTATAGTTGACAACAAGCCAATCTCATTAACATCATATCCTAATTACGCTTTGATACTCTCTGCTATAGGTGTAACACGCCCATTGATTGTTGCATTGCGTTGTGTGTGAATTAAAATTTAAATGCCATGTTGTCATTCATATCTAGGCCCAAATTAAAAATGAATAACTTGCATTCTATTCGCAAATGACACATATGCTGCCAAAACATCAACAGAAAAATGGGGGTCATGTATCTTCTAAGAAAGAACTTGCCTCATGAATGATGGTCCCTTTAAAAACATAAACACTGAGATGCCATTGTATTCATACACTCATTTCCATATAAGCAAAATAAATTAAAAACTCACAATTTTAACATGACAATGCTTGAAAAATGTAACAAATAGATCAACAATGCGATATAAACCAAAAATAGCACTTTAAATTAGTGAAAATGCCTTTTTTACAAAAAGAAATGAGAATTATTTATTGACGCCGTTATGCGATACCCCAGGCCGACACTTCCTGTATTGCAATGGGTGTGTTACACCTATAGTCTTGTAGTGTAGAGTATCGTAGCGGGAAAAAAGCGTCTGATTTTAATGCGATTGGCAACAAGCGGGCACATGTTTTAAAGGATGAAACTGGATATGTGAGCGGCGCGGGCGCCGCTGCCTATATTGTGGTTGGTTTTTGATGCTGCATATGGAGGAACACGTGACTTGTTGTTGTTGTTGTAAAAATGTGGGAGGTAAAAGTCTGACCAAAATGCTGGAGTAAAATACTTAAGGTCGTGTTGTTGTATTGAAATTGCTGTAGTGAAATTGGAGCTATGTCATAGGTCCATATAACAACTACAACTTTGAAATTTTATAAAGTTGTTCTACATCATAACATGACCCAGTATATCATAACTCTGTGCTGCTTTCTGCAAAAGTTATGCCCCTTTTTGAACTTAGTATTGTTTAAGTTTTCCGTTAAGGTCAACTTTTTAACCAGTGTGTTTTTGGGAAAAATACGTCTTATTGTCATCCTTTCATAACATTCTATAAATATATATCATCAGCAATTAATGCAAACACTTAAATAGGTTTTGATATCTTATGTATGTGCCTTTGTTCTCAGGTTACTATTACTTACTGTTGCCGTATAACTTTTTATACTTTTTAAAATATTTCTACATTTTTGTTATAATATAATAAAATATTTGCAAATAAATACATCTGTTTATTTCCTCCTTTTGAAAACATTCTGCGCCGCCCAGATGCTTTGCATCAGTTTCTTCTTGGACAATCCCTGTGGGCTGTACGTGCATGGTAATACGTGATGTATATACTGAAACGCAAAAGAAACGCAACACGAACATTTCCGTTATATATTGTATATACTGCACACTTAATTCCACATAATATTCCAAAGAAATCCCAAGATGTTTTGTAAAAAAAAGTTAATTAGAGAAAGGATACAACTGTGATGTTGTAGACGATTTAATCACACTGTACATTGTATCAAGAAATGTTGAAGTTCCTTTTTGAAAAACTGAGCCAGTTCAGTACTGTATTTAACGTAAAGAGTTTGTAAAAGTTTGCCTGCTAAGTTTGCTCACATGATTGAGCCAAACGCGTACTCTGTCAATAATGAAACTTTGAAGGAATACTATTTGCTGTATTATGTGTTGTTTTAGTGTTTTTTTTCCGAAAGGAGGAGTCTTACGTAGCCATGTACCATTCGATTAGCAGCAGCATATTTTCTGAATCTAAATCTGAATCTGAATCTATACGATGTAGGACCTGTTACGGCATAAACACATCGGAAGAGAGGCTGTTGCTGTTAGTAGCATTTTACGAGAGCTGATTTGAAGCTCTCCAATGATGGCGTGCAAACGAAACTATCTTCAAGATGGTTCCAATCAATAATTGTCTTTGGAAAGAATGAGTTTTTATATTGTACGTTCTTGCACTGTATTGTTTTGAAACTCTTTGAATTATTTAGCACCTGGTTGTCTATAATGTTATTAGCTTGAAAGTCACTGAAAGCTTTTGTTTTAATACGGCGTTTAGGTCTTTCAGGAATAAGATAGTCTTGGCATTCGAAAGCTGGCAACAGCCCCTCGACCACCTTGTAGAAGAAGACGAGTCGGTTCATCTTCCTTTTGTCTTGGAGCGACGGTAGCTTCAGGTCTGACAGCATTCGTGTGACACATCCCTCCTCGCGTGACTTGTAGTCTCCGGAGACAAACCTAGCTGCTTGGCGTTGGACCCTTTCCAATCTGTTTATGTCCTTCTTATAATAGGGATCCCAGACGGTGGCGCTATATTCCAGCGTCGATCGCACCAGTGCCAGGTATGCTGATCTTCTGCATGACTTAGGGCAGTGTTTTAGGTTGCGCTTCATGAACCAGAGGGATGAGTTGATTTTATAACCAACAAGCTGAGACAGACTCTATCTTTTTTATAGCATGGTGTACTTAGTGACACTGAGATGTCATAGTGACCTATCTCTAAATTCCAATATCCGGTAGTTGTAGTACGGTGTAGCCACGACCCTTTAGTTACCCTAAATTAAACGATTTAATGCTCTACATTCATCAAAGGAAATGTCACCGACCATAGAGTTACAAACTCATAATTCATTTTATCTATATGTAAAACCTTATAATCGGCACATATACATTATTACTTGACCTAAACACCTAGATAGAGCTTTGATAAACGATTTGTTAATGTAATTTTGACCTTATTTGGCGGATTAGTTTCTTTAAATATGTAGTCATACGTGATTTATACTATTGTTGCCGAAGTGATTTTCTTTCCTTTAATTTAGATAACGCCAAGTTATTTTCTTGAAAATATCGCATACATGTGATGATGCACCACTAACTGTTTTTTGTTGTTGTTTTTTTCAAAAACAAATGCGATACAATCATATAAATATCGTTCCTACCTTAAAAAAAACACCACATGTTTTTTTTTTATAAAAAAGTACTGAATTGCGTCAATGGTTCTTATGGGATTTGAACCCATATAAACATCAAGTGATAGTTGAATTTTGTAACAAACAAAGCGAAGTAATCATTTGACTATGGCAGTACAGACAATTTATCGATATATAGGTAAACCAATATATTTCGCAATACCTTCTCAAAATCACGTGGTTTATGTCCGTGTTATGAAACTGCGATTTGTCTAAGGGAGATAACAACTGCTGCATTGGCTTAATCAACAATTATTATATTTATATAATTATAAACCCTAAGTTTCGTAATTATAACGATAACCTACATAATGATATCGATCGATAACCAACAAAATTGTAACCTACATTATAATAACCTACATACCGTCTGGGATGATAATTAAAAGGATCGGTCTCGGACAGAATCTTGCCAACAACAACTTCTGAAGCTGTGGGAAAAGTACGGCGATGGAGAGCTCACCGCTAGTGGGCTCCTAATGGCGGCATCCTTGGAATACTGACCAACGCTGACACTTCCTGAGGAGCAAAAAAGAGCAGATTAAGCAGATTAAGCAGAAAAGAACAATTCGACTGGTATATACTGCACACTTAATTCCACATAATATTCCAAAGAAATCCAAAGATGTTTTGTAAAAAAAACGCTAATTAGAGAAAGGACACAACTGTGATGTTGTAAACGTTTTAATCACACTGCACATTGTAACAAGAAATGTTGAAGTTCCTTCCCTTTGAAAAACTGAGCCAGTTAACGTAAAGAGTTTGTAAAAGTGTGCCTCCTAAGTTTGCTCACATGCTTGAGCCAAACGCGTACTCTGTCAATAATGAAACTTTGAAGGAATACTATTTGCTGTATTATGTGTTGTTTTAGTATTTTTTTCCGAAAGGAGGGGTCTTACGTAGCCATGTACAATTCGATTAACAGCAGCATATTGTATATACAATATATAGCGGAAATTTCCAAGTTGCATTTCTTTTGCGTTTCAGTATACTATTATTCTCGAGTCGTTTAATAAATTTATTAAGTATTCATTCATTATTGCATTTATTAAACGAGTTGGCAAAATGATATAATGCAAGGCTCTCTAGTTTCTCGATTTAAGGTCCCCGTGTGGTTGTCGGGGTAGAATACAACCATTGCAATCTCACAAACACACTGTCATATGCAGTGGGGTAGAACGCCCCCACCCACCCCATTCATATTCATTTTGTCATTTTTTTATCATTCAAGGTCCTTATCATGACACCGCGTATGCAAACGTGGAAACGTGGCTTCATCATAAATGGAGTGTCTACTATAGAATTTGCAGCAACTCTGCAGTTCTGCAGGTAAGAAGGCTCTAGGCCCATTCTCCATATTTTATCTTGATGAAAATGAAGGATGAGCCTGGCACGTTTATTCCTGGCACGTTCATTCCTGTTAGGCGCCATATAACCTTTCATGTGTTGGTGCGCCTTAAAAATTCAATTCTCGAGTTTAGTTTAATATATATTTTATTATTATTGATCATTATTTCCGAAGTGATTTTCTTTCCTTTTGTTTAGATAGCATCTTCTTGAAGAAAACAAGATT
>JAWPHD010012416.1:0-75967 GCA_037043455.1 Cyrtodaria siliqua
TGTAAATAATGTGGGTCCACATTATTTACAAATAATAAATAAAACTTCTTTTTTTGAAACTCATGAACTTATATGGGTATGTGCTAATGTTTTCATGTATACATTTCAATGAATGAAAATCAGACAGTTATTTGGCTACCATTATTTTACCTTGTATAATACGCACCCATGTATATTACTTCTCAGAGGTCAAAACTGGTGGTAATAAAGTTGTTTCCGTGTATAATACGCATCAAAATATTAGTTTTCCTAGATGAAACCATTCGACGAAAATAAAAGGCAAAAAAAAAATTTAAAAAAAATCACCGATCGAGAAAATTAGCATACAAAAGAAAACAACACCGGAACAATATAATTACTCAATCATTAATTGCCAATCTTCAGGGGAGTACCTATTGTGTATCATCCATCAAAGAGCTGATTATAATGCCTCAGATAATTGTCCATAATCCATAATCCGATAATTACATCTACTTAAACAAATACAACAAAGTCGTTGTGTTTACCGCAATCCATTACGTCGATTAAAAAAAAAAGTTATTTTATTGTTTCCTTATATTGTACGCACCCCACTTTCGGAAACTCGTAAAAGTGGTCAAAAAACTGTGTACTATACAAGGTAAAAATACAGTATGCTCAATATCTGCTTACTTACGGGACAGTGTCTGTAAGGTGCCTATATGAATTCTTGTTTTTGTGATCAACGTACACCTTATTTGAATTAATTATATGAACAACTTTGTAGCAATATAAACCTCATTTGAATTAAAAAATTATGATTTAGCAACAAAAAAACAACATAGTCCTCATGTTGTCCCAGACCAAACATTTTTCATAAACATAATTACTGATGGTAATAAGGCCCCCCCCCCACCCCCCCCCCCCCCCCCCCCCCTCCCCCCCCCCCCCCCCCCACACCCCCGACACAAACACAGAGTTTTAGAACTTGCTCAAAACAGATTAAGAACAGTTCTTGAACAATCTATCCGGTGCAGTTTCCCCCCCCCACCCCCCCCCCCCCTGTTAGAACAGTTCTTAAACAATCTATCCGGTGCAGTTCCCCCCCACCCACCCCGGAAACACACAGAGTTTTAGAACTGCTCAAAACAGATTAAGAACAGTTCTTGAACAATCTATCGGTGCAGTTCCCCCCACCCCCCTCCCCCCCCTGAACTGCTCAAAACAGATTAAGAACAGTTCTTGAACAATCTATCCTGTGCGAACTCCCTTGGCCACTAATTTAAACCTACATAACAGTTTAAGAACTATTCATTAATTGAACCTTCAGAAGGCCTGGTCATACTTAGTGAAATGTTACATATGATACTGAAATGAAATAATATCTGCATATCTGCAGTGCATGGTACTCTGCAGTGCTGAAATAACATTCTTTCCTTTCAGCAACAAAAAAAGAAAGTCAATCCGACAAAAACACCTGACAATAGGGGTTTCATTTTAAAATACTGTTTCTAAAGGACTATATATATATATATACATTTAGAAATTCCATCTTTCAAATGTATAAAATGTTTTGACACAATAAGTAATTTAAGTATTATCACAAAACACTTACATGTAATCATTAAAATGGTGCAAGCACAATCGTGAGTTGGACTGCCATTTTCCCGCCAAAAACTCAAAAGAATGGTGTCTGCATTTTATTTGCAATTTTGTCAGAATCACACTCCCGGTGTCATATGTTAGTTAAACAATCCATTTTTCTTTCCAAACTACTGAACTAGAAAACATATCTTCATCAAACTTGCTACACATATCACGGTAGTGGTCTTGTGGTGTACTTTGATATATATAAACTTCTAGAACAATGAATCAAGAACAGTTCAGGAACTGTTCTTAATGTTCATGAACTGTTCTTGAGTATAAGAATCTTGTTTCGCAGGGGTAATGCGGCTTAATTAATGTATTTGCACATTTTTATATGAAACTGAAGTACGTTATGGAGCTTTTATTTGTATTTGGAATGACACAATATCTTTATTCCGGATTGCCTGCAGTCCCTTTAATGAATTATGTGATGTCAAATATATATGCTCCAATATTGACTTACATGTAAACTCCCTTGTTGTTACAGAGTATAATATCCAGTTAATAGTTTGATACTTACATTTAAGGCTAATGTGTTGTATATAAAAGTGAGCAGTTTATGATATTGACTTTTGAGAAATTTGAAAAGTGTTGTGGCCTCAGTTCTTTGTTGATCCTGTTTATGATTGGATTTATTACAATAGCTAAGCTATAAGCCGGCAGTGTGTGTCTATAGCCTGTATATTACTGTCCCAAACAAACATAAATGGTGGGGTATTCTCAATGTAAATATTTTAATTGAAGTTTGAAACATGTTAACAAGCATTTTGGCAACATTTAAATGTTAAAGGTGGATACAAATGAGTGAGTATGGTTCAAATGGGATTTGAAAGCTAACTCCTAATAATAATCGCCGATTGTGAAGCAAATCCAGGCCTATGGTTTGGTGATTTCGTCCTTTCCGTCCGTCTATCCATCCATGCATTTTGAAATTTAGGTTAAAGTTTCTGGTTTATGTTTTGTTTTTCCGCATTTCTCAAAAAAATAATTGTCAAAAACTTTGAAAATTGGCACAAGTGCTCATTATCATCATAATGAATTTTTAAACATGCTGGATACAAGTACATGTAGCTCTGCCTATAGGCACTGTAGACAGTGGCTACACATTGTCCAAAGAAATCAAAAAAATAAAAACGACAAAAATGCAATAAAAACAGAGTGCAGTAGGGGTGGATGGTATGGTCAGTTCATAACAATTTTTACTCCTGGTCTTTTCAGTAAATAATAGTTGAACTGTTTTCGCTCGCGTTCTTTCGGAACCGAACACGCCATGATTGTGCAAAATTTCGAAAGATTTTCAGAAAGCAAGTATTCATATTAAAATATGTTATTTGTTCTGTTCCGATTTTTTTGGCGCAATCGCATATTAAAAAAGCTTGAAATCGCGGGTTAAAAACATGTTGTTTGCTGCTTAAAATACCGTCAAAATGCTGGATTTGGCTTCCTTCTAAAAAAAATCACAGGGAGGCAAGCCCCTGGACCCACCCCCTAGACCGTGAGCCTACTCACTGATTTTGGCTCAGCTACTCCCCTGAATTATATTTGAGGTGGTAACGAGCATCCTATCAATTTTCAGTCATAAAGTTCTCCGGCCATGTTTTGTTTCATGAAAATGTTAATTTAAATCGAAATCAATACTCAACCAAAGATATTTACAATTCACACATTGCAATATCTGTGAAAAGCGAAAAATCTGATTTTATTTGATGACTAGAAAACTTTGAACAGGTAAATAAACCACAGGTGTATTTATCAATTATCTGGCAATAGTTGTGCAGCTATACAATTCAGATTTCCCTCAAGTTGCTTGAAAAATAAATAGTCTTTGTCACCCAGACGTATGCAATCTGCTCAAAAAAGGTGGGCCATGAAGGTGGTGTATGCGTCTGGGTGATCGAGTTAGAAAATAAACAAAAAAATGTGGCGATATCTGTCAGTTGAAAGCCCCACAGAAAAATGATAATGATCTTGTTTTTTTATCACTTTTACACATGAAGTGCGGGGACAAGTCAATTTTTAGATCACCTGAGCCGAAGGCTCAAGGTGATCTATTGGGATCACTCTTCGTCCGTCGTCCGTCCGTCGTTAACTTTTCTTCAAACGACTTCAGGGTTCTGGAAATATTTTGAAAATCCACTTGCCCAGGGCAAGTGGATTTTCAAAAGTCACTTGCCCTGCCCATAATGTCACTTGCCCCATATTTAAGAACACTTAATTGCCCCAAAAATTGGCGCTGTACCATTATTTGTGTTAAACGGGACGAACCGCCACATACTTTGGACCATTATACCTAGAAAAGGAATGGAGAATGTATTTTATGAATTAGTTAATACATTGTATTTATTCATATAAAAAAATAAAATGGTTGCATTTTCTTCTTTTGTGTCTTATTACATATTTGTGTTATTTAAATCATAAAATGATGAGACAGTATACAAACTCATTTTATTCCGCCCTCCCACCCCACCAATCACCACACACACAACCCCATCATTTTTGATGACCATCCAAAAAAAATGCTTGTCAGCTAGTGTATGGAACTTTTAATATGTCACAGTGTGTACAATTAACCAGTTGACAGAAAAAAAGAAGCTATTGTATTCCTTTAAATGTGTGACAAGCAAAGAAACAAGACAAAAACGTTATGAAAAATAGTCACTTGGGCCTCCAATTTCTGCAACCATGGTAACGTTTCTACGGTTTTATATTTTAACTAAAGGGAATTAGATGAAAGCAAGAGGCATGAAAAGGGGTTCCCTTACTAGGGTTCCATAGGAATTGTTTAAGAAGTAGTAGCAGTAACAGCGAAAGTTCAGAACTTATTTGTGTAGTACGCACTTCCATATACGTTTAATTACGGACTATATCAATGAAATACACCAAATACCTCATAAAAGCGGATTGATAAGCGAGTGCTTCGAGTAAAAGAAACGTATTTTCGTTAGGAAAAATTCTTCGGCAAAATTATATAAACAAAAACATAATGTCACGTGGGTCTGTCAATCATTATTTTGACACATTAAATTTGCAAATTAAGAAAGAGTTTTCTGATTTGATTGGTGGAAGGTCCAAATGACGTTCAAAGATTATCTGAAAGTAGCTATGTTTATGGTTGGAAGGTCACGGTCATAAATGACGCAATTTCATTGGCCGATGGATACACGTCTGACGGTCGTGTCAGGATAAATTGTGATACGGTGTTGTTTTCAAACGGTGTGAAATGCGCGTGTGGGTTAATTAGTTGTTTATTGAAATAATGCCACAAATTAAGCTGCCTGGGGCGAGATTGTTGATTGTACCGAAAGTTGTTTGATCTTATTAACAATCGCTAGCGTCCGTCTGTCCGTCCATCCGTCTGTCCGTCCGTCCGTCCGTTAACTTTTATTTGTAGCGACTACTCCTCTGAAACTACTGGATGGATATTCATAAAACTTTACAAAAATGTTGCCCATGAAGTCTAGTTGATCCTAGCAAAAATTCATGTTGATGTGAAATTTTAAAGTTTTACTCAGTTATCAAAATGAAATTCTGATATGGCTAGTTTGCCACTTGATTTGTTTTTGAAAAAGGAAATGTCCGTCGGGCAAGTGGCGGGCAACCAGATTTGCTAAGGTCACTTGCCCGCACCCAAAATCCGGGGCGTCGGGCAACCGTATTTCCAGAACCCTGGACTTCTCTTCAGAAACCACTTGGCTAATTTTGACCAAACTTCACATGGATGATCCTTAGATGAACGCTTTTTAGATTTGTTAAAATTAGGTCAGAGCAACATCCAAGATGGCCGCCATTACCATATATGGTCGAAACCTTAAAAATCTTCTCCAGAACCGCTGGACAGATTTCAACAGTTTTTCATTTAAAATGATCGTCAACGCCTAGACTATCAAGTTTGTTCAAATGAAGTCCCCGGGATCAAAAATGGCCGTTCCCCGGTGGTCTAAAGTTTGTATATTGAGATTTTGCAAGTTTTTCAAATAGACATATAGGAAAAAACTTTAAAAAAACTTCTTCTTTGAAACCACAAGGCACAGAGCTCTCATTTATTACATGTAGCATCAGCTTATGGTCCCCTAGTAAGTTTGTTCAAATGATGACCCTGGGGTCAAATTTGTCCCTGCCCCGGGGGTCACAGTTTTACGTAGACATACAGGGATTTTTTTTTAAAAATCTTCTTCTCGGAAACTACAAGAGCCAGAGGTTTGATAATTTGCATTTACTATAAGCTTATGGTCCTTTACCAAGTTTGTTCAAATGGTGATCCTCGGGTCACATTTGACCCTGCCCCAAGGGTCACATGTTTTACATAGACATGTATAGGGAAAAACTTAAAAAAATCTTTTCTGAAACTGCAAGAGCCAGAGGTTTAATATTTTGCATTTGCTATAAGCTTATGGTCCTCTACCAAGTTTGTTCAAATGGTGATCCAGGGGTCACATTTGGCCCCACCCCGGGGGTCACAGTTTTATATACCGTATTTTACCTTGTATAGTACGCACCCGTGTATAGTACGCACCCCCTTCTCGGAGGTCAAAACTGGGGTAAAAAAGTTGTTTCCGTGTATAGTACGCATCAAAATATTATGCTTTCTTTTTCAGATAAAGGTGAAGTCATTTGTTAAGAAACATGAACAGAAGAAGCTTTTCATTTTCATTTGTATAACGCATATTCAGACTTCGATGTATTGTAGTAATAGTGGTATAATAAACTAGTGGGAGGGGTGTGGGTGTGTTTATTTATTTGTGTTCACAGTAGTTTTCCTAGATGACCATTCAACCAAAATAAAAATTAAAAATTAAAAAATCACGATCGAGATAATTAGCGTACAAAAGAAAACATAATTACTTCAATCATTAATTGCCAATCTTCATGGGAGTACCTATCTTGTATCATCTCATCAAAGAGCCAATTATTATGCGGCAGATAATTGTCCGTAATCCGATAATTACATCTACTATAACACAACTAAGTCGTTGGTTACCGTAATCCATTACGCCGATTATACTAACATTGTGTATTCACGGGAACCAGAGTTTATCATAAGTGAATCAGATGTGTAACGCGTGATAAGTTACCTGAACCCCATGGCTAAATCTGGTAAAGGTCACACGGCGTGTCAAAGTGCATCCTCAGAAATAGTCGATACTCGCGGCAACTTCAAAGGATTATAAAAATAGAATAACCCATTCTACCCGTGTTTATAATGTGTCAAAACTGCAGCCGAGGTGCGATATTGTTTGACCCAATTATCAATCATCAAATGTGTACCGGTAAGCATGTTTTCACAAGGGTAACAAGCATTATTGAATAATTGCAATTTCAAAGTAGGGTGATTCTGCCTTTCTACGCCGTCTAAAATATATGTATTTCAAAATAAAGCAAAAACTTCATTAATTTTTTATAAAATATTAAATAAAATCCGATAAATATAAGAATAGAATAGAACTGTAAAAATACTACATGTTCCCAGTATGAACCAGTCTAAACAGCTGGAAGTCACGTGATATTACGTCTCGCGATATAAACAAAAAGATCGAGGGACGATTTTTCACACAATTTATTGAAGTTTTACAACAAACATGCACCATTTATACAAAAAGAAGCATCATAATACACTTCATTCATTTTTATTGTTTCCTTATATTGTACGCACCCCCCTTTCCGAAACCGTAAAAGTGGTAAAAAAACTGCGTACTATACAAGGTAAAATACGGTAGGCTTGTATAGGGAAAAACTGAAAAAAATCTTCTTCTCTGGAACCACATGTCACAGAGCTCTCATGTATTACATGTAGCATCAGCTTATGGTCCTCTACTAAGTTGTTCAAATGGTGACCCTGGGGTCAAATTTGTCCCCGCCCCGAGGGTCACCGTTTAACATCTAGACTTATATAGGATTTTTTAAAAAAAAAATCTTCTCGGAAACTACAAGAGCCGGAGGTTTGATATTTTGCAGTTACTATAAGCTTATGGTCCTTTACCAAGTTTGTTCAAATGGTGACCCTCGGGTCACATTTGACCCCGCCCCTAGGGTCACATGTTTTACATAGACATGTATAGGGAAAAACTTAAAAAATCTTCTTCTCTGAAACTGCAAGAGCCATAGGTTTAATATTTTGCATTTACTCTACCAATTTTGTTCCAATGGTGACCCTGGTGTCACATTTGGCCCTGCCCTGGGGGTCACAGTTTTACATAGGTTTGTATAGGGAAAAACTGTAAAAAAATCTTCTTTTCTGGAACTGCAAGAGCCAGAGGTTTATAATGTTTTGCATTTGCTATAAGCTTATTGTCCTCTACCAAGTTTGTTCAAATGGTGACCCTGGGGTCAAATTTGACCGCGCCCCGTGGGTCACAGTTTTACATAGACTTATATAGGAAACACATTAAAATCTTCTTCTCTGGAACTACAAGAGCCATAGGTTTAATATTTTCCATTTACTATAGTATTATTGACCTTTACCAAGTTTGTTCAAATGGTGACCGTGGGGTCACATTTGGCCCCGCCTGACGGGTCATGTTTTACATCGACTTGTATAGGGAAAAACTTAAAAAATCTTCTTCTGAAACCACAAAGCTCTCATATATTACATGTATCCCTGGGGTTACATTTGGCCCTGCCCAAGGTGTTACACTCTAGCACCTTCATTTGTATTTGATATGTACCAAACTTTGTCAGTGTCTTTATATCAATGTTGTTATACACAACAGAGCACACATTTCTTAACCAAACTTGCACAGATTGTATATGACCATAAGATTTCGGAGAAGTTTGATAATCAATGTGCCAGTACTCAGATGATCGATTTAGGGCCATCTTGGCCCTCTTGTTAAAGTTACTTGTCCTATGGACAAGTTGCCAAGAAAGTTAATGTCAAACCTTTTGACTCAACTCATATGTGTATACTACCGGGATGTCCCTTTAAAATCAGTCCTGATACATCCATGTTTATTTAGTTGGGACATTCTGTTTTTGTTTCTGGACAGGTGACGGACTTATGTTTAGTAAATAACTTATAAGGATGAATTTGTCCAAGAATAACACGTTATATTTGAGGAGTCACAGTAAGTGCTGCTTTATCATACGAGTTGCTTTATCATCGTGTTGCTTATCAGTGTTTTTTTCTATACTTTGGGAACATAACCTGCAATACCTTAAGTAACTTGGAATTTTAGCGATGATTTTCACAAAATTGGGTGAAAATGCAGTAATTTAAATACACTAAGGTCAACAGAGGCATTCAAAAGCATTTCATTCTGAGTAACGTACTCAGTTGTCACACTAATACTTCCCTTTTTCTTCTTTTTTTTTCTTTCAATTTTGAATTTTTGTCTTAAAATTGAGAAAATGATGTTTTGGCATTGTAAATACAGCCCAATAATGGCTATAAAATCAGCCAAAAAACTCTTACTGAACTTATCTATAGATGTAAAATGAATAATATTTCTCACTTCAGGTGATCCGAATAAATCTCCAACCCATACAAGCAACGCACCCAAGACCAGTGCTGACACCTGGGACAGTTTGCATCATCACAGACTTGAACCACTGCAGACAGTCAATCCGGCACAAAATGGTATGTGCGGTTTTGTCATTAAAATATGTTTGCCTCATGTTGTGAGAGCCTTTGCAGGCTTTGTCCATTAACCAATTACCACTGTAGGGATCCGTACACTGGATCTTGGTCAAGACCCCGTTCACTAGTACGGAGTTTTGGTCAGCCATGTTGTAGAAAACGTGCGGATAACAACAGCAAAGGTAGGTTAACCACGTTTTTCTCCTATTTTTGTTCATATATATGAATAATCAGTATTGCTATATGTTGCGGAAACACTTCCCCGTTCAAATATTACCGTACATTGTTGACATATTACTTTAAATGCTACAATTCGGATGAAAGAAAAACAATTGCCGGTGCTGAAATTCGCCCAAAGTACCCTTCAGCAATAAATATCTCATTAATTTTCAAGTAAATGAAAATTTTGAATTGGCAGATTTATTTGTTTTTCCAATATACGTGCATGTTCAAAACTTCAGCATCATTCATTCGAAATTGGCCGAGATATGAATCGAAACAAAACGTGCCCAGCGTAACTAATTCATATAAAAAGACGCTGATTTGTGTACGGAGTCTTGTCCATGTACTGTACGGGGTTTTGCAATTCTAAGATTGTTTTCGCTGCTCTGCACTGATGTTGTTTACTTATATTTGTAGTAATTCGTAGACATTATTTAGGTCCTATATGTCTAATACCATTTTGTATTGTTAAGACGAAAAAATGCAGAAAACTAAAACTTAAAAGGGGTAATTCTTGAGAAAGACTCCGTACTTATTCCAAATAACTACATGTACTACAAACTAAGTCCAGACATATATTATTGTCTGTTAGAATTGATACAAACAGTCTATTAAATCATTTTAGAATTATTTTATCATTAGAATTTTGTGTTTCTGGGTTTCAAGAACCTCACTACTCAATGTCCAGTAAAACCTCAGTGTGTTCTGAGAATACAATGAGCTTTCAATTAACTGGTTTCATTGGTCCAATTTTTATCAGTGAACCAATCAGAATGCTTCATTCATAATTTCCTTTGGTTGCTTCTATCATGACATCACTTTCTGGTATTATGACATCACACCCTGGATAATTATGACATCACGTCATGCTATTACGATGCAGCTCAATGTGTTCTCAGAACACAATGAGCCTTTTAATTGCTGTGAGCAACAGATTAAGAATATTTGTATCACTCATTGAGTAATGAGTTTCTTGAAACCAAGAATCACAGAATTCTAAAGATAAATTAATTCTAAAATGATTTAATAGACTGTGTACAGTGGGCCAATTTTAGCTCATTGTGACCACAGTTAACGTCATATAATTCTTTTTTCTCATTTACAACAATCCATTACATTGGACAATGTTTATTCAACTTAGAAATGAGGTAATTGCTTTAATCCGCGAATCTAAGGAATCATACAAGTCAAAACTTACATCCCAGTTAACTGATAAATCAATCTCCCCGGGTAAATGGTGGCGTATAGCAAAATCGATTTCTAAATTGAACAAGGTAACTCAACCAAACTTTCCAATAAAAAATAACGGTCGTATTTTAATACATCCAGTAGACAAAGCAAACTCCTTGAATTCTTCCTTTCCTGCAACATCTCATATTGAACAAGAACCGGAATTACCTACTTTTTATAATCGCACTGACTATAAAATGAATGACTTTATTATAAATGAAATGGAAGTTATTGATCAATTGAAAATCTTGAAATTATCGAAACCTCCAGGCCCAGACATGATTAGCCCAAAGTTGTTAAAATTAGTTTTAAATAGCATCGCTGCTCCATTGACGCGACTTTTTAATCTGTCATTGTCCACTAGAAAAGTACCATACCAATGGAAACAGGTGAATGTAACTCCTATTTTTAAGGGCAAGGGAGAACCTGACATGCCGGGAAATTATAGGCCTACATCCATTACCATTATTATTTGCAAATTGATGGAAAAAATCGTATTTAAACACTTGTTCAACTATATCAAAACGAATAACCGTCTGTACAAATACCAGGCAGGCTTTCAACCTAGAGACTCTACAGTAAATCAGCTCATAGAAATATATAATAACATAATAAGCAACCTCGACGCTGGGAAAGATGTACGATTTATATTTTGCGTTTGACAAAGTATGGCATGCTGGGTTGCTTTTTAAATTAGCTAAATATGCATCAGTGATTCATTATGCAACTGGATACGTAGCTATCTCTCTGATAGGCAGCAAAAAGTAGTCCTAGATGGATTTTCTTCAAGCTTCAGTACTATAGATGCAGGTGTTCCGCAAGGCTCTGTTTTAGGTCCGTTTCTATTTCTGCTTTATATAAATGACATCACAGATGACTTATTGAATGATGTACGGTTATTTGCTGATGACACTTCTCTTTTTGTTCTAGTTGATAAAAACCCAGTAGAATGTTCCAACTCTCTTACAAATGATCTTTGCAAAATATCTGAATGGTCAAAAAAATGGGCTGTTACATTTAATCCTCAAAAAAACAAAAGCCTTGTTTGCACTAGCAGAAACTATAACCACCCACCAGTCTACTTTGATAATGATATAGTACAAGACGTAGCGTCACATTGCCACCTTGGATTAACAATTCAGTCCAATGCAACTTGGTCGCATCATATAGAAAATATATACGAAAAAGCATGTGCGCGATTTAACATTATAAGAATGCTTAAGTACATACGTACGTCAAGTATGTACTTAAGCATTCTTATAATGTTAAATCGCGCACATGCTTTTTCGTATATATTTTCTATATGATGCGACCAAGTTGCATTGGACTGAATTGTTAATCCAAGGTGGCAATGTGACGCTACGTCTTGTACTATATCATTATCAAAGTAGACATTCTCTATTGAAAATATATATCGCCTTTATAAGACTTATACTTGAATATGGAGATTCAGTATGGGATAACTGTACACAGGGAGAATCTGATCTATTAGAGAGCGTCCAAGTTGAAGCAGCACGAATAATAACAGGCCTCAGATGCAATTCCTCTAGATCATACTTATATACTGAATTGAACTTAGAAACATTAACAAAAAGAAGAAAAGATCATAAACTTGTAACTATTTACAAAATAATGTATGGCATAAGTCCAGATTACATGTATAACTTAATCCAGCCATACTTACCTGTAAACAATAATTATAACTTTCGAACTTCAGGATTAAACTTACGTCTCCCTCTTTGTCGTACAACATCATATTATAACAGCTTTCTGCCGAGTACAATTAAATTGTGGAATATTTTACATTTAGACGCTAAAAAAGCATCTGTTGAACAATTTAAGCATAAACTTAAGGCTATTGAACATAGGACTGACAGTCCATATCACTATAATACAGTAAATAGGAATGATAACATCATCCATTGTCAATTAAGAAATAACTAAAGTAATCTAAATACGCATTTATTTGACCACTTCTTGACAGATTCAGCAGTATGTCCGAAATGTGGCAATCCATGTGAGGACAATACTCATTTCTTTTTCAACTGTCCACTGTATAACCAATTCAGAAATGACTTACTTGATACCCTAGCCAATCTTGTTGATGTCACGCATATCAACATTGACTTGATACTGAATGGCAGTTCCAATCTAGACGATACTACGAACTCAGAAATTGTACTTATCGTCCACAAATACATCAAGTGTACCAGGGGATTTTCTTAGAATTATAGATGTATGTACATGTACATATGTATATGTATGTATAACCGGGTCTTGGGTGCAAGATTTAACACACAAAACTTCCCATGTTTAAATTATTTATTCATTCGTCCAGGTTCGCAATATACGAATCAAACCATATTTTGAGCCTGAAACATATAAGAACAACAACGGTAAAACTAAGTGAAAATCTATCAGATAAGCTAAACGGCTCAATTCAGCAAATGCAACATTTCACATACATGTATACTATAAAAACACTTAAAACAGTCTTACCAGAATCGCTTCCATGATATGCGTTTATTTAATAAATACGCTCAAAGATAAGAGCTTATATAATATGGCAAAGCCTATCTAGAAACTATCAATCTATAGCTAAGTTTGGTCTCGCGACCTTACCCTAAGAAAGCTAGATGTAGAATGCCTTGTAGGTAGAGATAGGAAGGCGGGAGTTAGTAATTTTAGCGCCAATAAGGGGTTATCGGGTGTCAACCCTGTGCATGCAGTGAGAACTTCTCATCCCTCGATAAACACTCTAAACCATTCACTCACACCATATCGACACAATAAACACAGAGACAACACAGTACGCAACATAGTACACCACGAAACCGTTAGTACGAGCGCTTGCCAGCTTAGCATATAAATATAGTTAAAACAATTGATCTTATCATCAAAACACTTTATAAACACTCGGTTACATATGTATATACTATTGTATTTTCAGATATGTTTTGTCACAATGCTAGAAGTTTTTTTTATATATTATCATCTTTCTTCCTTTTTTATTGTAATTTTTATTTTTTTGTTTGTCTGTTTTCTCTGTTATCTTAAATTCCAAAATTAACTATTGGTTACAGAAACTCATACTAAAACCATTATATTTTGTAATAATCGGTACATTTTTATATATATTTCGTATTGATTTCCAGTATGATTTTCTTTCTGTTGATTCTTTTTTTTTTCTCACTTAAATTCTTTCTTACAGTACAAAGTGTTAATACTAAACAATCACGGTACACATGTTTCAAAGAGTCTAAGTTAATTGTCAAACCAATATATGCAAACTGTACTACAATTCCACATTTTATGTTATGTTTGATATGAATTTATTGTTTATATGTACCTTGATATGGGAGAGGTCTTACATTGATATGGGAGAGGTCTTACATAGGCATTGTCTGTTGTCCAATCCCATTCAGTACTTGAATAAAATATTGTTTAAATAAAATATTATTATACGTCCCACAGGCGTTAAAAACCCTTACCGTATTTTTTCAAACAGTTTGCCTGTCAGGTTAAAATTATTTCTATGCCCCATACTGACATCTAAACTATGTCAAACTTTCCTAAGCATGTTAATAGGAAATGTAATTGGGTTAATATTAATTATCTATATAGCTCGCATGATTATATCTGTTCAAGGAAATCTACGTTGATTCAGTTCTAATGACACTACATTGACTGTTTACAAGCATTCAATGAATGTTTTATGTATTACATGTAATGCAAGTACCATTGAAACCATAGTTTCATACAATATATTTAAAGCAAAACTCCGTACAGTAAAAAGAGAATATTTGCAGTACTCCGTACACAAGTGCCCAAGACCCCGTACACAAACATTAATTTTGTTTCGATTCATATCTCGGTCAATTTCGGATGAATGAAGTTCAACATTTGAACATGCACGTATATTGGAAAAACAAATAAATCTGCCAATTCAAAATTTTCATTAACTTGAAAATTAATGAGATATTTATTGCTGAAGGGTACTTTGGGCGAATTTCTGCACCGGCAATTGTTTTTCTTTGATCCGAATTGTAGCATTTAAAGTAATATGTCAACAATGTACGGTAATATTTGAACGGGGAAATGTTTCCGCACCATATAGCAATACTGATTATTCATATAAAATGAACAAAAATAGGAGAAAAACGTGGTTAACCTACATTTGCTGTTGTTATCCGTACGTTTTTTACAACATGGCTGACCAAAACTCCGTACTAGTGAACGGGGTCTTGACCAAGATCCGGTGTACGGATCCCTACAGTGAATTACTGGCTTCAGGGTTTTAGGATGAATACATGCACTCGATAAACCAAAACAAAACCTTTTTGTCTAAAATATCTTAACAACGCCAATTAGTGGATTGGTCAATGTCTACAAGTCCTCAGGTTCCATTTCCTTGACCCCCAAGATTGTTATTGTTATTAATGTTCATTCTTCAGAAGTTACTGCAGGCTTTCACATTAGAATTATTGTCTTGATATTCACATAAATTGTATGTTATTGTGTCGTCTGCATTGTACCTATCCAAAATGAAAAGAAATTTGAAGGATCTTTTTTCCATTTTTTTCTTTCGTCCACAATGCACCATCCTTAATTTAGAATATACGAAGACTGTGTTCAATTCTATATAGTAACAAACTTCTTGGGAATTGGCTCTACGTAGAGCTCATTTGAGAAAGTCATTTGCACACCTTACTTTATACAGGGTCTAGAGATTACCAATTGCTGGGGTCGTATTTACAAGGTTGCAGGTCAAGGGCAAGCAGATACATATGAACTTATTGAGATGGTGGGATGAACTTGATGTGTTTGTAAGACCATGGTGTATCAATTTCTAATGTTCAACCTCATAGTTCAAGGTATGCATCCATGGTCGAGGTGTTAACGACGTTGCGTTGTAAACCTTCCGGCCACTCACCGCTGCTGGTTCGAATCCCACAGGGAATTCAACTTGTGAGAAAGTGTCGATTCTTACGGATGGTGGGAGGTATACAGTGCTAAAAATGTGCTAAAAATGTTGTAAAACACCTTTCAAACAAACAAATCATAGTTCAATGTCATGAATTTATTACGTTTATTGTGTTGTCATGGATGTTCAGTTTTTATACCCCCGCTTTCTCAAAGTGAAGTGGGTGCTATATAGGAATCACGTCTGTAACATCGCGTCACGTAACATATTTTTAGCTCGACTATTCAAAGAATAAAAGAGCTTATGTAATAACCCCGGGGTCGGCGTCGGTGTTGGCGTCGGTGTCCCACATCAAGGTTTGCGTGTAAGCTGTGTTTACAAGTCTATATCTCTTACATTTCTTATCCTAGCACAACCAAATTTGGCCATGGGCTTCCTTATAGCATTATCTTAAGGGCTGCATAAGCAATTTTGGTTCCTGTAATCCATGGGTTCCCATGGAACCCAAATTATGATAGCCCATAACATGTGTCCCATTTCACATCAAATTTTGCGTGTAAGCTGTGTTTACAAGTCTATATCTCTTACAATTCTTACCCTAGCATTGTGCTATTTGGCCATTAGCTTCCTTATAGCATTGTCTTAAGGGCTTCTTAAGTAATTTTGGTTCCTGTAACCCCTGGGCTTCTATGGAACCCAAATTCTGATAGACCTTAAAATGTGTCTGTTTCACATCAAATTTTGCGTGTAAGCTGTGTTTACAGGTCTATATCTCTTGCATTTCTTGTCCTAGCTGAACTAAATTTTGGAATTGGTTTCCTTATAGTATGTTGTAAAGGGTTGGGTAATACATTTTGTCTTCTGCAATTTCTGGGCTCCCATGGAACCCAAATAGTGATGGCCCATAACATGTGCAATAAAGGCAGATCTAGGTTTGCATGTAAGCATGTATATATCTATAAATTTGGTTTGGGATTTCTTATAGCATTATGCATCTTATTCATACTTCACTCATATTGGGGCATGGGCTCCCTCCTCCCTCCCACAGGCCCCACTCCCCACTCGAATTTTTTTATTTTTATTTTTACATATTTCTGTGTTGTTTGGGTCAATTCTTACACATAGCTATGTTGCCCCATCTCCCCTCCCCGCCCCCACCCCACCCCCACGCTCGAAATGGAATATTTTTATTTAATGTTATTGTTTTTTTACATATATCTATTGTTTTGGTAAATTCTTACACATAGCTTCTTACACATATATGTTGCCCTCTCCACCCCACCACTCGAAACCCCATTTTTTTTATTTTATTTTTAGCTCTACTGGCCGAAGGCCAGTAGAGCTTATGGGATGGCGAGTTGTCCGTCGTCCGTCGTCCGTCCGTCGTCCCTCTGTCCGTCTGTTAACTTTTGCCTTGTGAATACTCTAGGGCCTTCATTGTTAATTGAATCTTTACGAAACTTTGCCAGTATCTTTATATCAATGAAAGCTCGGACAAGTTCGAAAACCAGCCGGATCGGATAAATTTCACCGGAGTTACGGCCCTTGTTTTGCTTGAAAATGCCATATTAAGCCTTGTGAACACTCTAGCACCTTCATTTTTTATTTGATCGTTACTAAACTTGCTCAGATTGTTAATACCAATGATAGCTTGGACAAGTTCGAAAATCAGGTAAATTGGTTCAGTAACACCAGAGTTATGGCCCTTGTTTTTTCTGGAAAATGCCATTTTCTGCCTTGTGAGCACTCTAGCACATTCATTTATTATTTGATCTTTACCAAACATGCACAGATTGTTAATATCAATGAAAGCTCAAATAAGTTCGAAAAACAGCTAAATCGGATGAGTAACACCTGAGTTATGGCCCTTGTTTTTTCTGAAAAATGCTATTTTCTGCCTTGTGAACCCTCTAGGGCCTTCAATATTAATCAGACTTTTACTTAACTTTGCCAGTGTCTTTATATCAATGAAAGCTCGGACAAGGTCGAAAACCGGCAAGATCGAAATAATTTCACCGGAGTTATGGCCCTTGTTTTGCTGAAAAATGCCATATAAAGCCTTATGAACACTCTAGCACATTCATTTATTATTTGATCTTTACCAAACTTGCACAGATTGTTAATATGAATGAAAGCTCGGACAAGTTCGAAAACCAGCTAGATTGGACCATTAACAGGGGAGTTATTGCCCTTGATTTAGTTAAAATTGCTTTATTTTGCCTCATTAAGATGATGGGGCCTTTATCTTTCATCCAATCTTTACCAAACTTTACCAGATTGTTTTATAAATGAGAGCTAGGACAAGTTCGAAAACTAGCTGGATCGGACCATTAACAGCGGAGTTATGGCCCTTGATTTAGTTAAAAATGCTATATAAGACGATGGGGCCTTTATCTTTCATTCGATCTTTACCAAACTTTACCAGATTGTTTATATAAATGAAAGCTCAGGCATTTCGAAGATAAGCCAGATCGGACCAGTAACAGCGGAGTTATGGCCCTTGGTTTAGTTAAAAATGCTATATTTTGCCTCGTTAATTTGATAGGGCCTTCATCTTTCATCTGATCTTTACACAACTTTACCTGATTGTTTATATCAATGACAGCTCAGACAATTTTGAAAAACAGCCAGATCGGACCAGTAACAGATGAGTTATGGCCCTTGATTTAGTTAAAAATGCTGTACTTTACCTCGTTAAGACGATAGGGCCTTCATTTTTCATGCGATCTTTATGAAACTCTATCATATTTTTAATATCAATGACAGCTCGGTCAAGTTCGAAAACCAGCCAGATCGGACCAGTAACAGTGGAGTTATGGCCCTTGATTTAGTTAAAATCCTATATTTTGCCTCGTTAAGACGATAAGGCTTCATCTTTCATCCGATCTTTAAGAAACTTTACCAGATTGTTAGTATCACTGAAAGCTTGGACAAATTCTAAATACATCCATATTGGACCATTTACATCGGAGTCATGGCCCTTGATTTTCTGAAATATGCTATATCTTGGCCTCATTAAGACGAAAGGGCCTTCATTTGGCCGGATTTCATTGAAACTTTGCAGGGATGATAAGTACCAAGCCTAGTTGTACATAGTCACCGTGTTCCAGGTGAATGATTTTGGCAGAGTTATAGCCCTTTAAAGGTTTTATTACACAAACTTTGTTCTGACTAGTTCTCTTGAACCCCTGGCCAGATTAAACGAAACTTTTTAGGGATGATCAGTTCTATGTCTAGTTGTGCAAATCATAGCCGTGTTCCGGTTGAATGATTTTTGGCGGAGTTAGTGCCCTTTAAAGGTTTTAATACACAAACTTCGTTCTGATCTACTTCTTCTGAACCCCTCGCCAGAATTCAGTGAAACTTTGCAGGGATGATCAGCACCAAGCCTAGTTGTGCATGTCATCGTCACATTTCGGTTTACAGATATTTGGCAGAGTTATGGCCCTTTAAAGGATTTTGATACCACAGTTTTTTTCTGGGCTAGTTCTCCTGAACCCCTGGCTGGATACAGACGAAACTTGACCATTTACATCGGAGTCATGGCCCTTGATTTTCTGAAATATGCTATATCTTGGCCTCATTAAGACGAAAGGGCCTTCATTTGTCCGGATTTCATTGAAACTTTGCAGGGATGATCAGTATCAAGCCTAGTTGTCATATTAGTCCATATTTCGGTTGAATGATTTTTGCCAGAGTTGTGACCCTTTAAATGTTTTAATACACAAACTTTGTCCAGATTAGTCTCTTCTGAACTCTTTGCCAGATTTCAGCGAATCTTAGCGAGGATGATCAGTACTAAGCCTAGTTGCACCTGTCATTGCCATGTTCTGGTTGAATGATTTTTGAAAGACTTATGTGTTGTTTTGGTCAATTCTTACATAGATTCTTACACATATATGTTGCTCTCCCCACCCCCGCCTCTCCCCCATCCCCACTCAAAACTCGATTTTTAATTATTATTTTTTTACATATTTTTGTGTTGTTTTGGTGAATTATTACATTGCTTCTTACACATATATATTGCCCTAACCACCATTACTACCCCCGACACCCACCCCACCTTCCCCACCCCCACCCCCACTCAAAACTTGATTTTTTTTTTATATATTTCTCTGTAGTTTTGATCAGTTCTTACACATAGCTATATTGCGCCCTTAACCCCACCCCACATTGTTTTAGCCTTATTTTATGGTGGTATATACTAGCTATATAATTTATTATTCTCTGAAAAATCGAATAGTCGAGCTGCACTGTTCTCCGACAGCACTTGTTTAATACTTGCATTATCTCAAGCACTTTTGACTGGATTGTTCCCAAACTTCGTATATTCATCACAACTGATGACCTTGTGTCCCTCTACATCACCCATCATTGATTGCCTAATTTATTACAGAATTATGGCCCTTTGTTTGACTTAGAATTGTCCAGAATTGTCCCGTCGCGTCCAGTAAAACATTTTTTAATACTTGCATATCTCAAGCACTTTTGAATGGATTGTTCCCAAACATCATATACTCATAACAACTGATGACCTTATGTCCCTCTACATCACCGATCATTTATTGCTTAATTACCGGTGGGGTACTATAGGTTTGCACTGCGCCCTTCCGTCCGTCCGTCCTTCCATCCTTCCTTCCGAATGCTTGTCCGGGCCATATTTTCAATACTATAAGACTTGATATACCAAACTTGGTATGTGGATACGTCTTGGGATAGCGGTGTGTCGCGCACCAAAATAAGGTCATTGTGACCTTGACCTGTGACCTCTGTCATAGAAAATGCTTGTCTGGACCGTATTTTCAATACTATAACACTTAGAAATACCAAACTTGGTATGTGAATACATCTTGGGATAGTGGTGTGTCACATACCAAAATAAAATCACTCTGACCTTAACCTGGACCTGTAACCTCTGTCATAGAAAATGCTTGTCCGGACCGTATTTTCAATACTATAACACTTAGATATACCAAACTTGGTATGTGAATACATCTTGGGAAAGCGGTGTGTCACGTACCAAAATAAGGTCACTGTGACCTTGACCTTGATCTTTGACCTCCATCGTAGGAAATGTCTGGAAAATGCTTGTCTGGGCCGGTGGGGGACTTTGGATTGCCCTGCAATTCTTGATGCTCTTGTTTATTACAGAATTATGTCCCTTTGTTTGACTTAGAATTGTTCAGAATTGTCCCGCCACGTGACGTAACATATTTTTTAATACTTGCATATCTCTGATGGCCTTTAATAATGTCCCTTTACATCACCCATCATTGATTGCCTAATTTATTACAGAATTAGGCCATTTGTTTGACTTAGAATTTTCCACTCTAATATTGTATAATGACCTGATGGCCTTTAATAATGTCCTCTACATCACCCATCATTGATTGCCTAATTTATTAGAGAATTAAGGCCCTTTGTTTGACTTAGAATCTTCCACTCTAATATTGTATAAAGACCAGTTGGCCTTTAATAATATCCTCTACATAACCCATCATTGATTGCCTAATTTATTACAGAATTAAGGCCCTTTGTTTGACTTAGAATTTTCCACTCTAATATTGTATAATGACCTATTACAGAATTAGGCCCTTTGTTTGACTTAGAATTTTCCACTCTAATATTGTATAATGACCTGATGGCCTTTAATAATGTCCCTCTACATCACCCATCATCGATTGCCTAATTTATTACAGAGTTAAGGCCCTTTGTTTGACTTAGAATTTTCCACTCTAATATTGTATAATGACCTATTACAGAATTAGGCCCTTTGTTTGACTTAGAATTTTCCACTCTAATATTGTATAATGACCTGTTAAAGGGACACTGTCCGTAACTTTTAGCTTATAAAATACACCAACACATGAAAGGTTATATGGCGCCTAACAGTGACTAATTACGTTCACAAACATAACACACTAAACATTATTGAATATTTACTAATTGAAAGCAAGATTGTTTAACGGAATTCGATAGCGGTACAAAAAAAAAAAGTACCGCATCACAAGTTTGAACTAGCAGCCTAAACTAAATTTACACTCACGGGTAATAATAGTGTGCATGCAATTGCCGACGTCGCTCCTAACTGAGCTAAGCGGGCCATACATATTACGCAATACATAGTAGGTAGAAAACCTAACTCGCTAATGGAAGTCACGTGATCAGCAGAAAAGGTAGGTCACGCGCATCAACAGTGACATCAGTAACGTCAACAGTTGCATGACGTCATTGTGTAAATACATGCATTATAAACATCAGTAGTTGGGTACATCAATGCACAAATGTTCAATGATATGCAAGAACTTCTAATTACAGAAAGGACAACTTTGTCATGTATAGTACCTTTTAATCAAAGTATACGTTTTTACACGAAATTCATAAATGTTGAAGTTTCGCTTGAAAAAGTCAAGCCATTTCAATATTGTGTTTAATGTTAAGAGATTGCAACGTTTAAAGCCTAAGTTTGCTCACTAGTTTGAGCCAAATACGCATTCTGTCGAAAAAAAACTTTAAAGAGGTAACCTGATTGGTGTGTTCGGTGCTGTTTAAACCTTCTTTCCTAAAGGACAGGCCTAATGCCACTCCGTACCATTCGATTAGCATGCATTAGCATATTAAACATACACTAGTTAAATAGCGGAAATACACATTATGCGTTTCTCTTTTTCCTTTCATCATATAATTTTTACAGAGAAATCAATAAAGCGAAATATGGAAGCACAGGCAGTAGTATTCTACAGATTGCGATGAATTTCAGTATATATCATGAGACCAAATTAATTTAAAGAATATTAAATTACAGTCCTGTCTCGAGAAGGAAATTGAAATGATGAATAATGCCCGCTTTATTTCTCCAAGAAGATATGCCTTAAGCAGGGGGTTTTTTTTGGCTGTTTTTATAGCCGAAATTCGGTCATATGACAAAACATATCTTTTTTTCCCAATTAAGAGGAAAAAATCCCACATATTTTTTTTAAGTGTGCCAATCCAATGATTGGGGTTCAAAAGCTTAAATAAATGCTTCTGTTTATCTAGCTTGGTGTACAAAAAAAAAAAAAACAGTATTAAATATATGAAATATATGAAATTATGAAAGGAATATGCTTTACTTTATATTTTTCTGAATTTTATTAAAAATCGCGCTAAAATTCCCAATTTTATGAAAAATCGCGCTAAAATTTCCAGTTCTAGGGATACGGGTCATGTTCCCAAATTCATGAAAAAAAGCCCTGCTTAGCTGTAAGATAACATAGTTCAGATATTGTAGCATGCGCTCATAATGCAAGCAAAATATGATGAATTAAATTGAATTGGGGTTTTAAGGTGCACCAACACATGAAAGGTTATATGGCACCTAACAGGAATGAACATGCCAGGCTCATTCTCCATGTACATCGAGATAAATATGGAGAATGGGCCTAGAACCTTCTCATCCTGAACTGCAGAGTTGCTGCAAGTTCTATTGTACGATGGAGCCACGTTATTGTTTTTCTGCCACTGCTCTAGTGATATGAGCGAGATGGCACCTGAAACAATGCAGGGGTCATGATGAAGACCTTTAATGAGCATGAACAAAAAATTATAAAATGAACATGAATTCGGTGGGGGTTCTACCCCTATGCCTTCCCCTCCAACGGGATCTGCAGTGGCCCTATTCTTTGCCCGTAACCAAACGGGGCCCCCGAGAACCACACGGTGCAATATACGATGAATATTTCCTAGATGAAGTTCAAGATTGTTATCTTTAATTAAACATGGTATGAAAACATTTGGGTGGTTTATAAATTGCCCAAATATAAGGCAGTCAGAGAAATATTGATACAAAGCGCTGCATGTATCAAAACGCTGTAATGAAATACGATAATGTACAGTAAGGTAAGACACCTAGAGAAATGTTGCAGGGTTTCCCCCAGAAAATTGTGAAGGCATGTTGTTCTGACATTACATTTACCAAACTGGGCTTGAAAAAAATAGTGCCTATTAATGGCAAAATGGCAAAATAACTTACTTTTATGATTTTGGTGCAAAATCACCATAGAAATTCTATTTTTCTTCTTTTAAATCTGTTATTCATGAAAATTAAGAAAATCTTAAGGCATGTTGCTCGGATGAAGGCATGTTGTTTTTCCTTTCTTTTCTAGGAAGGCATGTTGCATGTGACATGCCTTATGACCCTGGGGGAAACCCTGTGTTGATACGGAGTTCTGCACTATCACAATTAAACAAGACACTGTTGACATTCGAAATATTGAAATACAATACATCATAAGACAGTAGCAGAAATATTGATACAGAGTACTGCACATATCGCAATTGAACAAAACACCGTTGACTTTCAAAATAATGGAATACAATACTGCACATGCAGTAATGTAGGACAACCAGAGATATTGATACAGAGTGTTGCACATATCGCAATTGAACAAAACACCGTTGACTTTCAAAATAATGGAATACAATACTGCACAGTAACGTAGGACAACCAGAGATATTGATACAGAGTGTTGCACATATCACAATTGAACAAAACACCGTTGACTTTCAAAATAATGGAATACAATACTGCATAGTAACGTAGGACAACCAGAGATATTGATACAGAGTGTTGCACATATCGCAATTGAACAAAACACCGTTGACTTTCAAAATAATGGGATACAATACTGCACAGTAACGTAGGACAACCAGAGATATTGATACAGAGTGTTGCACATATCACAATTGAACAAAACACCGTTGACTTTCAAAATAATGGAATACAATACTGCACAGTAATGTAGGACAACCAGAGATATTGATACAGAGTGTTGCACATATCGCAATTGAACAAAACACCTTTGACTTTCAAAATAATGGAATACAATACTGCACAGTAATGTAGGACAACCAGAGATATTGATACAGAGTGTTGCACATATCGCAATTGAACAAAACACCTTTGACTTTCAAAATAATGGAATACAATACTGCACAGTAATGTAGGACAACCAGAGATATTGATACAGAGTGTTGCACATATCGCAATTGAACAAAACACCTTTGACTTTCAAAATAATGGAAAACAATACTGCACAGTAATGTAGGACAACCAGAGATATTGATACAGAGTGTTGCACATATCGCAATTGATCAAAACACCTTTGACTTTCAAAATAATGGAATACAATACTGCACAGTAACATAGGACAACCAGAGATATTGATACAGAGTGTTGCACATATCGCAATTGAACAAAACACCGTTGACTTTCAAAATAATGGAATACAATACTGCACAGTAACGTAGGCGACCAGAGATATTGATACAGAGTGTTGCACATGTCGCAGTTAAACAAAACACTGTTATCATTTGAAATAATGGAATACAATACTGCACAGTAACATAGGACAACCAGAGATATTGATACAGAGTGTTGCACATATCGCAGTTAAACAAAACACTGTTATCATTCGAAATAATGGAATACAATACTGCACAGTAACATAGGACAACCAGAGATATTGATACAGACTACTGCACATATCGCAATTGAACAAAACACCGTTGACTTTCAAAATAATGGAATACAATAACTGCACAGTAACGTAGGACAACCAGAGATATTGATACAGAGTGTTGCACATATCGCAGTTAAACAAAACACTGTTATCATTCGAAATAATGGAAAACAATACTGCACAGTAACATAGGACAACCAGAGATATTGATACAGAGTGTTGCACATATCGCAGTTAAACAAAACACTGTTATCATTCGAAATAATGGAATACAATACTGCACAGTAACATAGGACAACCAGAGATATTGACACAGAGTGTTGCACATGTCGCAGTTAAACGAAACAACGTTGACATTCGAAATAATGGAATACAATACTCTACAGTAACGTAAGACAGTCGCAGGAATATTGATACAGACTGAGTGTTGCACAATTAAACAAAACATCGTTGACAAATAATGAAATAGTGAAATACAATACTCAGTGGTAACGTACAGCACAGCTCACACAAAACCCACATTTTACTCGATTCGCTGAGTTTGGTGCTATCGAGTGCTGCGCGGATCTACGCAAAGTCAATGTTTGGACTCGTCGAATCCACGTTGCTAAAGTACGCCATTGTCGAGTCACTCGGAATCAAACACTACGAGTTACTCCGCATAGAATCCAATTAATCATGAGTGCACACCAGGTCCTGCGGAAATTTATTAAAATTATAATTACTGTTTCCAGTATAATAATTAGTAATTGAATTTTATGTTCAGTCGCCGCAAAGCCGGTAATAGGAATCACCATATAACTATCGTGACCCAGTATACATAATCCGGGAAATTAAATTTTCCCACATCTGATTTTTCAAAAACTAAAGTTATTGAATAATTATGCATAAAAATGACTGCAATTAAAAAAAAAATACACCTTTTACCTGTGTAGTTTCGACTCGGTGAACTCCGAGTTTGTCTGCGCGAAGTATCGTGGCGAGAGCCTTTCGAGTAGCTGATTCCCACACGAGATAGTTCTATCATCCGAACTCCGCGTAAGTACGCAATTTGTAAATTCCTCACTCGGCGTGAAAGAGTGAAGTGTGGGTTTCGCGTGAGCTGTACTGTAAGATTGATAGAGGCAGGGTGCTGCACGTATCTCAATTAAACAAGACACTGTTGGCATTCGAAATAATGCAATACAATACTCTACAGTAAACATAAAAAAGCCAGAGAAATATTGATACACACAGAGTGCTGCACGTATCGCAATTCAACAAAACACCGTTTTCTTTCGAAATAATGAAATACAATACACAACGGTAGCGTAAGACAGCCAGAGCAATATTGATACAGACAGAGAGCAGCACATATTACAATTAAACAAAACACCGTTGACATTCGAAATAATGGAATACAGTACTCTACAGTTACATATTAAAGACAGTCGCAGTGAAAGCACCATTAAATAAAAACTCTTCAAATAATGGATATTGGATATGTGGTTTCTGTCGGAAATCCTGGAAATAATGTGATCTGCGTATATATCCAAGAGACATAAATCCATGAAAAAAAAGTTTTCGATCTGAATCATCACAACCATACTGAAAACATCTAAATGTCTCGGTGGAAACGTGAGGAATATTGATTCCTGAATTATATAATTCAACATTTGAAAATTCATTGACTTTCTATAAAACTGTAAAATTTCGTTGTGTGGAGTGCACTATTAACATCCCAAACAGAAACACTGCAGTTTTAAGGTATTTGTTGAGTATTCATAATTTTTCATTGCAGAGATGTTGAGATGTTATCTTATTTTCTGTAGGTGATAAAATGTGTGTTACTCGGGTTTTATCCTCAGCTTCTATAGAAAAATAAAAATCTTTGGCAGAGTAAAAAGACGATAATTTTCAAGATTTTGATTTTGAAAGGTACATTATATTGAATCAATTTGCATGAATGTACATGAAATATGCAGGGTTTTAAAAGAATCACACGGTAGATACCTTAATTAATTTTAACTCTAAACTTGGTTGAACATCAAGGACAAAGACCGAGTTTATCCCCTACCAGAATGTATTATGTATGTCTTATTTCTGGTCACTGATTGGTCAGTTTTTTTGATGATACTCTATCAAAATTATGATAAACATTTTATTTCCTTAATTTGTTTATTAAGAAGGATCTGTGACTTCCTGGAAATACTGCGATTTTAAGGTATTTATTGAGCATTGAAATTAGTACTTTTTATTTTTTTAAGATTCTGTTTTCCTGGAACACACCAATCAGGTTACCTCTTTAAATAATATTAACTGGCAAAAAAAATAGGGTAGGTAGGTAGGCTTCTTTTTTTTTTCCCCCCTCAATAATGAATTCAATTCTTCAATGTAAAATGACTATACCTTGAGTTCCATTTTTTTGCATTATCAACAATTTTTTATTTTTTATTTATTTTTAAAACTTTTGCAGAAAAAGTTTTAGGGTCGGCCCCTTAAAATAGGGTCGGTCGGGTTACCTGAACCACACATATTTTTTTATTTGGCCTAGGGACAATCTTATATTATTATAAACTTAACAATTGATGTTACTCCACCCTACCCACCCATGCGCACCTGAGGGACATCAGTCTAATATTATTTTGAACTTTACAATATTAAACAATTTTATTTGCCAGCTAGGCCTGAGCATTTTTTCTCACCCAACCCTTGCCAAAGTGTGAAAATTGAAAAACATATTTTTTCTGAGGACAAGTAAGCCAGGGTTGTGGGAAGCAATTTTAAATTTGTCTTTTTGTTGTACCGGGGTCATGAGAAGAACTTGTAAGCTGTTTGGTTACTTACTCATCATTGTGATCTTACAGATAGATTGTCACATGACACACTTGAAGTGTCATTATAATGTCATCTGTGTCAGGCAGTAATAACCCAGTGGCTTATTGTGGTCACATAATTAGGTGTAAATTTCACATTTTATGGTCAGTTTATATTGCTCCATGGCTAATGAATGGGAGTTATGCATTTTTAGCTCTGCCGATCAAACTGATCAAAGATCGGCAGAGCTTATGCCGTGGTGCAGTGTCCGTCGTCCATCTGTCCGTAAACTTTTTTTGTTGCGACTACTCTGAAACTACTAGATGGATTTTCATGAAACTTTACAGAAATGTTGCCCATGATGTCCAGTTGATCCGGGGCGTCCGTGGCCGAGTGGTTAACGTCTCTGACTTGAAATCACTTGCCCCTCACCGCTGTAGGTTCGATCCCTCAGGGGCCTAGGAATCTTTATGTGAGGAAGCTATCCAGCTGGCTTGCGGAACGTCGGTGGTTCTACCCAGGTGCCCGCCCGTGCACGAAAATTGCCCGGAGGGGCACCTGGGGTCTTCCTCCACCAATGGAAGCTGGAAAGTCGCCATATGACCTTAGTTGTTAATGCGACTATAAAATCCAATTCAATTCAATTCCAGTTGATCCTAGCAAAAATTCATGTTGATGTGAAATTCAAGATGGCTGCCAAAGCTAAACATAGATTTTTAAAAAACAAGTTTGTAGTGACTTCTTCTTGAAAACTATAAGTGATATTGATATGGGACTTTTTCTAAAATGATCAACATGACATGATGTTGGTCCTTGTCGAAAATCATTTTGCTAATAAATTTGCTAAACATTTTGTTAATGGCTGCCAACAGCCATCTTTGTTTACATATAGTTATATAGTAAAAACTTGTAGCGACCACTCCTCTGAAACTACTATACGAATATTCATGAAACTTCACTTGAATGTAGCTCTTCATATCCAGTTGATCCTAGCCAAATTTCAGGTCGGCTGGAAATTCAAGATGGCCACCACTACTAAAAATAGATTTTTAAAAAACAAGTTTGTAGCAACTATACTTCTTGAAAACTATAAGTGATATTGATATGAGACTTTTTCTAAAATGATCAGCATGGCATGCTGTTGGTCCTTGCTGAAAATCATTTTGATTCAACATTAAACATGGCTGTCAGTGGCCATCTTTGTTTACATAGAGTTATATAGGAAATACTTGCAGCGACTACTCCTCTGGAACTTCTTGACAGGTTTTCATGAAACTTCACAGGAATGCTGATCTAGCTATCAAAACCTATCAGTAGATGCGGGTTCGAAATCTCAATGGGAGCGCAACTTGTCAAGTGAGAAATTGTTGATTCTTACAAATGGCGAGAGGTATACAGTACTGGTTCTACCCAAGAAAAATGGGGTAAAACAAGTCATCTGTCATATATGGCCTAACATGTGCTGAAAATGACCTTTCAAACATACAAAATAATGCATTTTTAGTCCAAGTTGCTTTAGAAAAAAATTGACATGACATTACGTGTGAGAAAGCTGATATTAGCAGGATTTTATGACGGTTATTTCGACAATAATTCTTTTTTAGCCAAAGTTTTTATTTTATGCCCCAACCAACCCCATTTTCGCTTCTTGGAGAAGGGGTTGGATGGGGTATGAAAGTTAGTATTCGGACCAGTAACACAATAGAAACTATCAGGAATTGATCTCAAGTAGGTTAATTAACTTTCCTTAGGGCTGCTGAAAACAATCATCGTAAAATACTTATTTTCTTTGTCCCGTTTCAGTGCTAAACAGTGTAACAGTACAATCTTCTTGTACCTGACATGGATGGGCTGGCATGGCGCAGTCGGTAACGCAGCGGATTTGTAACCAGAGGCTCAGGTTCAATCCTCCTTAGTGCCACTGAGTTTCGTCGGTGTGTTCTTGGGCAAGACACTTAGCCTTAGCCTCGTCCGTCGGATGGGGACGTAAACCGGGCGGTCCCGTGTATCGGTCTATCCTCCGAGCACGTTAAAGAACCGTAGGAATCTATTCCATAATAAGAGTAGGGCATGTTCCCGGATTCCTATGTATCCTTCCCCTCTCTCTGGGGCGGCTCTAAATAACCTATACTGTGTTGATGAGCCGTTAAACAACATTCAATTCAATTCAATTCAATTGTACCTGACATCGTGACTGGTAAAACGCACAAGTCTTTATACTGGGACATTATATCTGGCACACATGGCATTAGGTTATATAAACTAATAGTTACTGTAGCAAAAACAAAAGATTAATGTTTGCATTAAATTCCGTTTCTAAGGCACTAATTACCTATAATACCTTACAGTTAACATGCAGCCTTCAAACTACAGAAACAGTTGCAGTATAATGAAAAAGCCACCTGCTGTATAATTGAAAGCCACTTTTGGTATATTGCAAACTGTTTGCAGTAATTTACCATATACCCAGGTTTAGACGGCCTTGGGGAAATTAATTGAATTTTACAAAAGTGAGTCTTTTATATATACTCTGTAAAAAAAGTTTTGGACCATGGCAGTGTTCGAACCCGTACAATGATCGCTGAACCTTGACATTTTACCATAACCCTTATTATCTCAGTTGATAATTCACAATAGATCAACAATCAACAATAATAATCGTTTACAATGGAAGTTTGCAAAAAAATAATAATCTTTTTATTGGTTACTCGAACGTGTCCGTAACTGTTACGTTTTATGGACTTTGAAACATTTTTTACAGACCCTTTGTGTTTAATTAACCGGGTAGGGTAGACCTTGGTTACTAAAAAAAGATAAATATATTCTGTCCACTAGTTTTATTTTTATATGACTTTATATACCCTGGTCCAAAACTTTTTTTACCGAATATATATCATCTCTAAAATGCTTGTGGGAAAATATTTTTCTAAAATCTCAATTCAGGCTACTGGCAAGTGTATTTTCTCTAATTGAATTGAATTGAATGTTGTTTAACGGCTCACAGTACAGGTTATTTAGAGCCGCCCCAGAGAGAGGGGAAGGATACATAGGAATCCGGGAACCTGCCCTACTCTTATTATCGAATAGATTCCTATGGTTCTTTAACGTGCTCGGATGATAGACCGATACACGGGACCGCCCGGTTTACGTCCCCATCCGACAGACGAGGCTAAGAAAAAGTGTCTTGCCCAAGAACACACCGACGGAACTCAGTGGCACAACGGAGGATTGAACCCGGGTATTTTCTCTAAACTTGACCTCTTAATATCTTAACAAAAACGTCCCCCTTCTGAAAAAGTCAGGACGTTCTAGTTGAATTATTTTTGGCGGAGTTACGAGACTGAAGTTTTTCAGATGTAAAGCTTGCCAGCTCAACTACTCCCAAATGTTTCATAAAACTTGGTAGGACGTATCATTATTATTAGTAGCGTATATTATCAAGATTCTAGTCGAAATATTTTTGGCAGAGTTATGGGACTTTGAAGTTTTTCAAATATATAATGCTTGTCTGTTCAACTTCTACATTTTTCACCTGATTTTCACGAAACTTGGTAGAAAGTATCAGTATGATCTAGTAGCGCATATTATGAAAATGTTCTGGTTGAATGATTTTTGGCGGCATTTTTCAAATGTAAAGCTTGTCCTCTCAAATCCTACATTTTTCATCAAATTGTATTTCACATGATTGTATACTTTTATTCGGGGAGTATCCATGGGTTCTACCTATTTCTTGTCTGAAGTTGATGAGGGGGAATTCTTAGTGTGTGGGTGTAGCACTTTAATTATAAGAAAAGATACAAAAAGCAGATGTTCTGTACCCGATGGCGCTCCATTTGATGCTAATTTTATTACAGGTTATTTTGTGTGAATTACACAGGTAATGGGGGAATAATTATTCTATTTTTATAATGTCTAGATGTTCCAAAAAATTTTTTTACTTAAAATTACATGTTCTAAAAAGAATTTAAGTAACACGTACCATAGAGTAAAAAGTGAAGAAAAAAAGTGATATCTTTTATTTTTGCAGAAAACTCAAAGCTTAAAATATATCTTTGCTATATATATAAATCAGTTTTGAAAAAATGTATTGTATTGGTGTTAATTTTACTTGAAACCATTAGCAAATATGTTGGGTTTTAAGAAAGATTTATTGTTTTAAAATTACATTGAATGTTCCAATGTATGAAAGCTCAGGAAAATTACCCCAGATTATAGAGGATAGAATTCCCTTCCCCAGAATTTGTTTGTTTATGTTTATTTGTCTTGATGAATGTATTTAGTTTCGGAGTGCCACAAGAGTGACGTCAGAAAAAGAAGAATAATTGACTGCCTTATATAATATAGTCCCAGTGTTCTCCCCAGAAATTTCTCAATGCAAGTCATTTTTATCAGAGAAAATATGCTTCAGAGTGTATCCTTATGCCTGCCCCTATATGTATGGGTAGTTTGTCAGAAAGACACTTGATCTATATAAGGAAGAGGCTACTGATTCTATATATTGTGTTTTAAACTTATTTAAGCTAAACAAAAATGAAATAATTAAAATGTGTTACATTGTCTTTTCAAAATTAAGGCATGTTGCATAAGCATTTTGGCTGTGAAGGTATGTTAAATGTGACATGCCTTTACAGCCTGGGTAGATCACTGTATACACTTTATAGCTGGCCAGCCAGCATCTATGATCAATAAAAAAAAAATTAGGCCCATTCGCATATTTTTATTTCGAGGCCCGTTTTGCATATATATTTATTTAGATATAAATAGAGATTGGGCCAGGCCCTGTATTTCCAAAATTTTTGAGCCGAAATCTCTGACTGAAACTCTTGCAGGTATAATATACATTTTGAAAATCTTACTGAATGGTAACAAAATAATAGTGATCATAGACAAGTACAGCTGGCCTGAAAGTTTCGCAGTGGAAAACAATCGTTGAAAAATGTTATTGCTAAAAATATATCTTAGAGTTGAGCTTCGTCGAGCATGCCTTACGGCGTCCGAGTATTAGCTTCATACCCATCCAACCCCTTCTCCAAGAGGCGAAAACGGATTTCAGGCTGGGATTTGAAATAAAAACTTTGGCTTAAAAAATGTCTGTATTGTAAAATTAAAAACATTTAATTGGTAATTTTAAACAGGTTATCAATTGTTTTCAGTAAAAAAATATTTTTAAAAGTTTTATTGTGAAATATTCGTCATTAAATCCTGCTAATATAAGCTTTCCCATCGCTTAATGGAATTAAGGCGGGACCACGTAATGATTTTTTTGGCTGAGAAAGTTCCGAGAATATTGGACCTGAAGTGTTCATTCTTGTTTGAGCCATTATTGACTTTTGGGTCGGTGCGCCACAAACTTAATTCAACTAAATTCATCCTAAATCAAGAATAATATACAGGATCAGAATAAAGAATGACATATTATTTCAGTTTAAGAAACTGACAGATGCGCCTTTTTTCTGATGCCATTTCAAATGAAACAATATTTATTTTACTATACCATATATAATTTATACTTTTATACTAGTTTTTTAAAGACCATAATAAAAACCAAGATTAATATCTTTTACTCTTTTATTAGACATTACAACAACATTTTAAATGTCGCGAATCTGCTCGCCATATTTGTTTATTGTCGTTTGGTTAACCAAGCATCTTACGACTGACATAACTTCAACTGTATCTTAACAAGCGCCCACCGATTTCCAATTGCGCAAAGAATTTCGTAATTGGAAAAAAAACAAACTATTTTTATACTTCCCGTGACGTCACAATCGTGTGATAGTAAAATTGTTTACCGGTGAACAGTATAAATTGCTTCACGCTTAGGGTATGGGCAATTTGTACAGGAGTGTAAACGTGAGGTATAATAATTATATAATTATATCTAACATAAAAACACAGTCTTTAATTGCATTTTACCATTTAAAGAGATACTAATAAAACCTCAAACATAACATACCAGTCGATCACTATCGGCTAGGATCTGAATAAACAATGATTTTTTCTTATTCCGGGGCAAACGGAGGCCCCGGGTTCAATCCTCCGTGGTGCCACTGAGTTCCGTCGGTGTGTTCTTGGGCAAGACACTTTCCCTTAGCCTCGTCCGTCGGATGGGGACGTAAACCGGGCAGTCCCGTGTATCAGTCTATCCTCCGAGCATGTTAAAGAACCATAGGAATCTATTCGATAATAAGAGTAGGGCACGGTTCCCGGATTCCTATGTATCCTTCCCCTCTCTCTGGGGCGGCTCTAAATAACCTATACTGTGTTGATGAGCCGTTAAACAACATTCAATTCAATTATTCAGGGACTGTCCAAAGACTTGTTTTGTTGCCCATCGATTTGATGCCATTTTAGTGTGAATTCTTTAATTACACATTCCCTTTGATGGAAGGCGATAAATTATACAAAGTGCATCCTTCATGAACATAAAGTTTATGTGAAGAAATAGTTATGTGCAATGTAGAAAAAAGTTTGTGTGCATCAAGTTTCAGGGTTTGTAGTTCCTTAATGCATTTAGAACAGTCTATTAAATCATTTTAGAATTATTTTTTGTTTAGAATTTGCCATATCAGAAAGACAGAAATCTCATTACTGTATGAGTAATGCAAACAGTTAAAATAATCGTTTTCTTCAAAACATGGAACTCAATGTGTTCTCAGAACACATGCAGTGAGTCCTATATAGGAGACCCTCAATGTGTCTCAGAACACAGTGAGTTCTTTCTTTTTACATAGAAAACAATATTTTGAGTGTTTGCAGTATTCATTGAGTAATGATATTTTTTTACTTTTTTGACTTTTTGATATGGCAAATTGTCAAAAAATATTTCTAAAATGAATTAATAGACTGTTTTAGGCAACAATAAGGTGTTATATTAATGATGTATGTTACTAATTTATATTTCCTCTACCATTTAGAGATGAATTTAAGTTGGGTTTTACGTTGACCCAACACAAAAAGGTTATATGGCACCAAGATGCAAAACAATTTGATTGTGGATTTTACAGAAAAATGCCTTTTCGAACTTGGTTGCCCAATAAATAAACAGGGCTGGCGTGGCACAGTCGGCAATGCGGCAGATTTGTAACCGGAAGACCTGGGTTCAATCCTCCATGGTGCCACTGAGTTTCGTCATGTGTTCTTGGGCAAGACTCTTTCCCTTAGCCTCGTCCGTCGGATGGGGACGTAAACCGGGTGGTTCCGTGTATCGGTCTTTCCTCCGAGCACGTTAAAGAACCGTAGAAATCTATTCGATAATAAGAAAAGGGCACGGCTCCCGGATTCCTATGTATCCTTCCCCTCTCTCTGGGGCGGCTCTAATTAACCTATACTGTGTTGATGAGCCGCTAACCAAAATTCAACAACAATAAACAAAAGACTCTGTCATCAGACATCTCTTGTTATATTTAATTTTGTACTTTATTTGAAATAGAACCTTTTTAAACCCATTACATAATGACACAAGCATTTGGTTTAACTCTATAAAGCCTTAAGATAACACAAAAGATCGAAGATGAATGCTTTAAGCAATTATAACAGATAAAGGTAAAAACAGACAAAATGACAGTGTTCAGTGGTCTGATAATTGCACAATTGGCATTTCTTTATTGATTTGTAATCTTGTAAAGTCAACATTGTTGCTCATTGGTTGACAAGATGACAGTTTATAAACACAGAATGATGAACAGTTTGATTTAATTTGCAATGTCCTGCACATTCATGTCCACACATCTAGTATATTACGACACATCTAGTACATTAAGGCCTCAGGGTGGCATGTTATGTGATTGCTCTGGAGCCCCGAATGCCATTTCCTACACCACACTCATACTGTAGAGGCTGTTTTGATTGAGAAGGATTCTGTACTGATTCAAAAGGTAGTTGTTTTATTGTTGAAATCTTTATAGGATTATATGTATGTAGTTTTTGTTACCTGTTTGAACATTTTGAATTATTAATTAGTCTTGAGCATTGGGTAAAAGTGTCAAGGACTCGCATTTCTGAATAGGAAAATGCTATATTTGGACGCCAGGATGGACCATTATGATTAATAACGTTTTCCAATCAAACTCAACACTGTAAAGACTATAGCCCATTTTCAGGTAATTGGTTTGTTTGTTATGGATTTTTGTTTAATTAGTTTAGCATTTGTTTATTGATATAGATATTAAAGGGACACATGGCATTCTTGAAGATTTTAACAAGCATTAAACTTAGCGTCTCGATTTAATCCACTATTATCTTGACTTGAAATCTGCTTGCATATATTTTTTAAATCCTCTGATCTCCATTTCTGAATGGTTAACGACGTTGCGTTATAAACCTTCGCCTCTCACCACTGGGAGCTCGACTGTAAATGAGGAAGTGTCGATGGCGGGAGGTGTACAGTACTGGTTCTACCCAGGAAAAGTGGGTGGTCAGCCTCCACCACAAAAAATTGACCGTCATATACATGTATAACCTTTCTTGTGTTGAAAATGACATAAAACCCCATACAAACATACAGGCACTATGTATATAGCCCTCGCATATGGATTTATTGACCAATCAGATATGCATTTGCTTTATCTTGATCGAACCCCAAATATTAAAGGATTGATCAATAATGAATTTGAATTGTGTTTTTTATAACTAACATAATTAATTGAATTGAATTGGATTTTATAGTCGCACTAACAGCTAAGGTCATATGGCGACATTCCAGCTTCCACTGGTGGAGGAAGACCCCAGGTGCCCCTCCGGGCAATTTTCGTGCACGGGCGGGCACCTGGGTAGAACCACCGACGTTCCGCAAGCCAGCTGGATAGCTTTCTCACATAAAGATTCAAAGGCCCCTGAGGGATCGAACCTACAGCGGTGAGGGGTAAGTGATTTCAAGTCAGAGACTCTAACCACTCGGCCACGGACGCTTCCTAACATAATTAAACTAGCATGTATTTGTAATTAAAAATATGATATTTTCTTAATATTGATTTAAGAAACAGGATAACTTAACTTAAAGTTTCGCTTAAAGCTGAGTTTAATTAAAGGTGTATACCATATTTCCCCTAATAGAAATTTTTTAAATAAAAGATCTTCAACCCTACCCCACAACCCCTCCCCTCCCACCTTTTATACTTACTTTTATAAGAGCACCCCCTGGGTATTTTGCATAGCTACTACTAGGGGAAACACACACACTTTTATTTAACCTTAGGAAATGGCATCCAAGAAGTAACTTATTTTAACACATCGTAAGAATAGTCATCAATACTGTTATTGACTCCCAAAGACGTTTTTTTCATTTTTCCGGCTATATTTGGATTGATGGCTTCTCGGAAAATAAAATAAAGCAGTGGTGAAATTCTCACAAATGTCGCCGATGTTGCCGAGATAATTTGGGCTACATTTTTGCTCGATCTGTGTTTTCTTTATTTACATTTATAATTCAGCGTGTTTTTAACCCAAATTGTTCAACCAATCAGTTTCCTACTATTTTCAAATACTTGCACCAATTACCGTATTTCCAGCGTCCGGGCGCTATGCAAAGTGCAAAGGGGGCGCTACTATTACGGTTCAAATTTTCAATATATTTCACCTCTTTCCTGACTGTTTTCTTATAGAATTACTGTACGGCGATGTTTTACTGTGACACCGGTATTGACTAAACCTAAACCCAACTGAGTATATCACTGTCATCACTCTGCATCTGCATTATACAATATCCGTCGAACTTGACGATTTCAACACGGGTTTGTTGCGTTTGAATTAAATAATAATAAAAGATAAACTAAATAATAAATTGAAAGAAAGGAGATAAATAAAAGCGGTAATTTGTATTGATTGTGATAGCGCTTTAAGGTTTATCATAGACCATATCGGTGTCTTGGTAAAGAAACTCCCATAATCAAATCCATTAGAGGTAAAGATGAAAAAAATGTCTGGTTTTTAGGACCTTTTGGATTTTTGAAGAAGGTAATGTTTCTTAAAACAGGTGGGGGCGCTTCTATTATGGAAGGCGCTACTAATAGAGGAAATACAATAATCATGGAAGATTTTATTACCTGCACTCATCACAATGAAGATTCACCATAAAGAAACCCGTGGTTCATCGCTACTCTCTGTCCCTTTCAGTTTCTTAATGGAAAGATTTCTCGTCATAGCCTCTGTATCCTATAAAAATTGTGTTGATCGAGCCTCCGCCCTTCAGGGGCGTCCCTGGGGCTAATTTAGGTGTACGCACCATCGAGTTTTGGATTCACAAATGTGCCTAACCCCCCTATACCTTCAGTTGTTATTGCATTTTTCGCATTTTTAGCCTTTTTTATTTGTTTGCTTCTTTAATAGCCTGTACGCACGTGCATCAGTGCGTCTGCCCAGGTACGCCCCTACTTTTAAACAGGGCATGATTGGTCGGAGACTTATAAAAGCTCTTTTGGACCTTTCATGGCATACATGATTGTATGTAACTTTGGAATTGTTTGAAACTGGTCCTAAACTATTCTGACACATAATCTATGATGGAGAGTGATAGCTAATCTATGATGGAAAGTGAATGCTAAGAGAATTACATGCTGTTGATTCCTGTTCATCAGATTCCAGTGACATCAACAGAGTTTAATGATATATTATGCCGTCTTTTGTTCATCATTTGCATAGGTCTTAATGGAAAGTTTTGTCAGGATTCAATATATGGGATCAACAAGTTAGCCTCTGGATTTAACATAAAAGCTCCTGGATCAACAATGGATAAATTATTTATGAGGGTATAATTAATGTGTTTGTAGTTAGGTTAATCATTCATGTTTTTGCTTAATTTAATATACTCGGTAAAAAAAGTTTTGGACCAGGGTATATAAAGTCATATAAAAATAAAACCAGTGGACAGAATTTAAGTATCTTTTTTTAGTAACCAAGGTCTATCCTACTTGGTTAATTTGGTACCAGAAACATTAAATTTCAAACAAGATTTGATTTTAAAAAAATATCGTGAACACACAAAGGGTCTGTAAAAAATGTTGCAAAGTCCATAAAAAGTAACAGTTACGGACACATTCTAGTAACCAATAAAAAGATTATTATTTTTTCGCGAGATGATAAGGGTTATGGTCGAATGTCATGGTTCAGCGACCATTGTACGGGTTCGAACACTGCCATGGTCCAAAACTTTTTTTACAGAGTATAGTTTTGTCGTCTTGGAGTTCGGTTCAGTATACAAATTAGCTTCTAGGTAAAAAAAGGGTTGTGACTTTAAGGGTCTTTTAACGCTTCTATAAAGCCTCTTCCCCACCTAAATTTCTTTTAAAATCATGCAGATTTCCCCATTTTTAGCTCTACTGGCCAAGGGCTAGCAGAGCTTATGGGATGACGAGTTGTCTGTCATCCATCGTCTGTTAACTTTTACCCCATTAAGACGATAGGTCCTTCATTTTTCATATGATCTTTACCAAACTTTCAACAGATTGTTAATATCAGTGAAAGCTCTGGTAAGTTCGAAAACCAGCCAGATCGGACCAGTAACATCGGAGTTATGGCCATTGATTTAGTTAAAAATGCTGTGTTTTGCCTTGTTAGGACCATGATGGGGCCTTCATTTTTCATTCGATCTTTACCAAACTTTACCAGATTTTTAACATCAATGAAAGTTTAGACAAGTTCGAAAACCAGCCAGATCGGAACAGTAACAGCTTGATTTAGTTAAAAATGCTGTATTTTGCCTCAAGACGATAGATCATTAATTTTTCATCCGATCTTTAGCAGATTGTTAATATATATGAAAGCTCGGACAAGTTCGAAATCCAGCTAGATCGAACCAGTAACAGCAGAGTTACGGCCCTTGATTTAGTTAAAAAAATTCATTAAGACGAAAGGGCCTTCATTTTTCTTCCGATCTTTACCAAACTTTATCAGATTGTTACTATCAATAGTTTGAAAACCAACCAAATCAGATTAGTAACACCTTAGTTATGGCCCTTGATTTAGTTAAAAAATGCTGTGGTTTGCCTCGTTAAGTTGAAAGGGCCTTCATTTGGCCTGATTTAAATGAAAGTTTGCAGGGATAATCAGTATCAAGCCTAGTTATACATAACGTCACCGTGTTCCGGTTGAATTATTTTGGTGGAGTTATGGCCCTTTAAAGTTTTTAATACACAAACTTTGTCTGGACTATTTTTCTTAAACCCCTGGCCAGATTTAAACGAAACTTTTTAGGCATGATCAGTTCCAGGTCTAGTTGCGCATATCATCGCTTTTTCCGGTTGAATGATATTTTAGCAGAGTTATGGCCCTTTAAAGGTTTTAATACACAAACTTTGTCCTGACTAGTTCTCCTGAACTCCTTGCCGGATTTCAACGAAACTGCAGGGATGATCCGCACCAAGCCCAGTTTTACATGTCAGCGTTATGTTCTGATTGACAGATTTTTGGTGGAGTTATGGCCCTTTAAAGATATTTTGATACACAAACTTTTTCTGGGCTAGTTCTCATGAACCTATGGCCGGATTTCAACGAAACTTGACAATGATGATCAGTATCAAGCCTAGTTGTGTATGTCATCACCGTATTCCGGTTGAATGATATTTGGCAGAGTTATGGCCCCTTATACAAAAGCTTTATCTTCAGCCAGTAGAGTGTACACACGACCTCTTGGGCCTCTTGTTTAAACTTATCTTGGCAGGGATGATCAGTACCAAGCCTAGTTGCACATTTCATGGCCGTGTTCCAGTTGATTGAATTTTGGCAGAGTTATGGCCCCTTAAAGGTTTTACTACACTAACTGTGTACAGACTAGTTCTCCTGGGCCCTGTTTTATTAAACATCTTACGATAAGTCTTAAATTTTAAAATCGTTCACTTTCTTTACCTAAGCATTTAATGCAGACAGTTATGTGTGCACGTAGTGCAGAAATAGCACATGTTTAAGAAAATGAAATGAAATCACGTTTATTTGAAAAGTGTAAATTATAGTGAAGCATTTAAGAAATTGATTTACGATCAAAATGGTCGTAAGTTGTTTCATAAAACGGGGCCCTGAACCTCTGGTCGGATTCCCCCCATCTATGAAATTTATTTCCTAGTTAAGAGCAAAAGGCCCCTTCCCCAAAACTGGCCCTGGACTTACTTATGAGGATAATTGATGAAGTTAAATAAATCATAGCATTTTTCACCCCTCGCACATGTTCATTATCATTACACAATGCTATATGACAAGAACCATAACTCTGTTGTGTATTTTACCTGAATTGTTTGCGCTTTTTACTTAGATTTTTCAGTTAAAATGTCGCAATCCGGCGTTCGTTCACATGACCACTGTTGGTGCTTCACTTGTACTTGATTGTTTTTAGCGCAGCACCCCATATTGTCCCTACTCCCACCCAACCCTTATTTTGAAGCATGGATCTGTCCTCCGATATTTACTGCTCATTTGCAAAATCAAATTGGTCTTTATGTTGAATAGTTTGATCATCATTGAATTGCATCAACTCCTAACAGGCTGCATAATAAGACAGATATTCCATTCAAAATGAGCATCCATCTCATTGGAGATTGAAGTAATTGATTGGAGAGTTTTCAGAAGGGCAGACAATCCATTTATGAATTATATAATCAATACCTCAATGAGTCATTAAAGCAGAAATCAATGGTCGGAAATGTTCACAGCATCTCGACACTTTAAAATACACTCAATATTCAGAATTGCTCTCTTTGGCGTCGAACATTATTCCGTTAATCAAAAACTTTGCAGAGTCGACATGGCTGGAAAAAAGTTTGTTTTAGATGGTTTCTGATAGTTTAATTGGGATTTTTTTTTTTTTTTCCTTTTTTTTTTTTTTTAAAAATTGGTTCTCAATTATTTGATGCAAATGTCTATATAGATATAGCTTTTAATATTTCGTATTTAGTACTTGGGTCAGAAACAAAATCATAGGTTGGGCCGGGACACCAGAGACAAACAACGTGTTTTAACCCAGAGCAGTAATTTTGATCAGTAATTTTGGTCGCATCACAACTAAAAGTAAATTAATTTATGAAAGTGTTTGGTTGCCTCGGTAGCTCAGTGGATTATAGGCCTTGTTAGTTACAGATTTCTGCGCAGCTAGTGTCGTTCGATCTCAATCAGAGGCATGTCTTCATCTCATCTCCCTTAGCTCTTAACCCACAAAGCACGAGCTCTTAACCCACAAAGCACGAGCTCTTAACCCACAAAGCACGACTATAATAGTATTTGCGTCCATTGTAAATCCACATCACCCTGCGAGTAACTCTGTCACGTAAAAGTCACCTTTGTCACGTAAATAGAATGTCTTAACTCAAAGAAAGAACTGAGTCCATCATATGTAATTATGTAGCGGCTTAAGGGTTAGATTGCTGCATGCCCTTATAATATACCCTGATATGATATTTTAACGAGACATAAAATGCCAATTGATTTCATTTATGAAAGTAATAATGAAGTTTTATTTGAAATTTTTATGACTATTATACACATCATCTTTACCACATGCGCGGGAGTGGTGTGGGAAGAAGGTCTGGCCAGGCTTCCTCTTCCTAATTCATATAACATACTTGTAATCACTCGAAGTAAATAATATTTTGCAGAGCTTTTTTCAATTGAAAGCTTTCTCAAACTTTCTCAAACTCATAAAATAAAATTTTAGATGGTGCGACTGTGGCGCGTGTGATACTGGCTTCCTTTAATGTTGTATAACAAGATTTTCCGAGCCATGTTGAGCATCATGTGGACGTTTAATGGCATAAACATTTTGCTTAGAAGTTTGTCAGATTTCCCTCTCACAAAACATAACTTAATTACTGTCCAACTTGGATTGATTTGATATTTGCACATGCAGTTGTTACAGCTATCCAAAATGCCAAAATGTTTTCATGATTGCAAAGGTCAACTTTTGGTTAAGAGTTAAATATGATAGCTCTTGCTATCCAAAATACCAATGTTTTCAGGACCTTGATCTTCAGTCAAAGTTTGTTGAAGCTTCTGTAACACATCATAGCTTGAATACTCCCTGCCAATGATTGTTTTAATGTTGGCAGAGTTGTTACATCAATTAACTATGAGCCCTGACCCCTGCAACATTGCGAAGTAATCACATATTTATAGTGGCTGGGTATCACAATTTTTTTTTTAAAATATATGTTGGTCAGTTTCATTCAGTTCCTTTATTACCAGAACATACTTGAAATGTGATTATTTTTTTCATTATACTGATAGTCTGAAAAAGCTTACATTTGTCTTTTATAGCAGCCATATTTAATCGATTAATGATCGATCATCGGTCGTTTAAATATTCTGAGAATCGATCATGAAATTTCAGCCGATTCCCAACACTAATAGATGCTTATAATCATATCAAAAGAAAGCTTCTGCTAGTTTTCTGTCTATTGAGGTCACCATTATTATTCTGGAAAATCTGTTTTTGTTGGAGTTTTCCATATTTTCCTATACATATTTAGAATGCACTAATAAAAGCTTGACAAATTACTTCAGGCATGTGGAGAAAATTTTATCAAATCAGAGTGTCTGACATGACTATAATGCTATAGAGAAAAGCCAGATCAGCCTGCGAGTAACTCTATCAGAGTTTACAATGTCTGACTGCTGATCAGTCATTTCCCCCAAAACACCCCTTTGTCGCATAAATGGAATGGTCTTAATTCAAAGAAAGAACAGTCCATAATATATATGTAGCAGGTTAAGGGTTAAGAGTGACTTAAGGCCCATGAGGGATCAAACCCACAGCAGTGAGGTACAAGTAATTTCAGGTCAGAGACTAACCATTCGGCCACGGACGCCCCCGAAGAGCGTTTTTTAAACATTTTGAGAAAATTAAAATTAAATTACACTCCATGTGCTAGAAATTTATTTCAACTTTTATAAATTGAATAAATAACGAATAACACGCAACCAGTGCAGTTTTGTAAATTTATCTTGTTCGATTTTATGAGACATGACGATGTAAATTAAATGCATTTCCAGTATTTCATCTCTGCAGAAAGCAATTGGCTTCAAAAAGATATTTTATAATGCAATTGCCTTCCGATACGTGGATTTGCAGAAAGAAATTGGCTTCACAAAGATTGGTTTTTATGCAATTGCCTTCAGAAGTGTCAAAGTTGCAATAAGAATTCATTATCATATATGAAATATTTACAAAACGTCTGCTTATTATTGACCACTACTGGCCCAGACGGAAATTTGTTAAATTGAATTATTTGCACAACAATTAATTAATCTCCAAGTTAAACATTGTGGTTTCGAAGGTGATAAAAAGGCCGCCTGCTAAGTACCTAACCCGTAACCCGCTATAAGCACAACTATAATAGCCTTTGCGTCCCTTGTAAACCCAGATCAGCCTGCGAGTAACTATTTTTCACATAAATGCAATGGTCTTAATTCAAAGAAAGAAGAGTCCATTATATATATGTAGCGGGTTAAGGGTTAACATTCTCATAAATACTGAATCATCAATAATGATTTCTGCCACCAATAGTCATCGGCAAACTGTTGGAAATAATGTGTGTTACATCGTTTGTAAGTTTTATTTGACCTTGGAGGGAGACGAGATGATTAATGTTACGACTTTGCATTAAAGGTCAAGGTCATAAACATATGTTTATAAGGTCAAAGTCACAACCACATGTTTAATGGTCAAGGTCACAACCACATTTTTGAAGGTCAACTTCAAAACCATGTTTAGTTCAGTTGCTTTGCTTTTTGATGGGTATGTACGTTACCACCTCAAAGCTTTTTAACCAGTGGTTTTAAATGAGAAACAGATTTGCTTTCAATGCAATTCCTCAAATGTGGGATCATAACCAACAAATTTAGTAATATCAAGTTTTTACATTTAAAACTGAGCTTAAATTTAACGCTTTAATGCTGTGATGGGGCAGGAGATCGCGATTGACACATGTTGGATCTAGAGTGACCATAATATTATTTATCATTTTCAATTAATTATTTGATGTTGAACGGTAATGGTTTATGAATTCATTGATTGAAATGAAATGTCATTATTTAGATATCTTAATTATGAGAGAGTTATCCACAATAAGTAATAACTTTTATTAATTTTAGCTCACCTGTGCAACGGTTCAGAGGTAAGCTTTTGGGATCTCTCTTCATGGCGTCTTTTATCTGGCATTAATTTTTGCTTCAAACGACTTCTTCTCAGAAACCGGTTGGTCAGTTTCACATGGATGATCCTTAGATGAATAGCTTTCAAGTTGGTTAAAATTAGGTCAACCCGATACAAGATGGCGCCATTACTACACTCAAGTGATATGAAAATGCAACACGGGAATTTCCGCTATATATTGTATGTACAATATGCTGCTTTTAATCGAATGGTACATGGCTACGTAAGACCTTTCCTTTTGGAAAAAATACTAAAACAACAAATAATACAGCAAATAGTATTACTTCAATGTTTCATTATTCACAGAGTACACGTTTGGCTCAATCATGTGAGCAAACTTAGGATGCAACATTTTGCAAACTATTTACGTTAAATACAGTACTGAACTAGCTCAATTTTTCAAAGAGCTACTTCAACATTTATGAAGTTCTTGATACAAAGTGAAGTGTGATTAAAACGTCTACAACATCACAGTTTTGTCCTTTCTCTAGTTAACTGCAACTTTCTTTTTTAAAAACATCTTGGGATTTCTTTGGAATATTATGTGCAATTAAGTGTGCAGTATATACAATATATAGCGGAAATTCCAGTGTTGCGTTTTCATATCACTTGAGTGTATATAAATGGTCAAAACCTTAAAATAATTACTCCAGAACAACTGAACAGACTTTAGTATTTTTGTTTATTATTGGTAGCCATTTTAGCCATATTATCTTTAGACTATCATCTTTGTTTAAAGGAATTCCTCATGATAAAAAATATACTTGCTTCAACTGAGGGTCCAAACAAGTTTTACATAACATTTTTCCATCTTTGTAAGCTAGGTTATCAGTTGAGTGATTCAGGGACATATGGATGTCTGGTTTTAAATATAGGTAATTGTTTCGCAAATACCAGGGGAAAAATTGTGTTGACTCCGGTCACCTGAACATAGGTAATTATATATAACTACAAATAAAATAAAAAAATTAAAATTGTACATGGTATAATGTACGTGACAGGCCAGTGTTGTTTGTTGAAATGTCCGATTTTATATGCGATTTCCTGACACGGTCAGTAATGTACTTGAATAGGGTAATGGTTCATCTCCTTATAGAGGGTTTGTTGAAATGGGATGTCCGATGGTTTAATGATTATTGTATACTGTAACGTTTCATGCTGATTCACTACACTTGCTGTGAACATTCTTCCATTGTACCCATAGCTCAATTTACTACTGTAGTGTGATATGGAGTTCATTTGATGTCGTGTCATGTCAGCCGATACTTATATATCGGGTAGCTGAACATTCTGCTTAGTTGGCTTAAAAATATGGCTAGATATAGATTTGTGTTATCATACAATTTTATGTGATGAGTGGTTAAACATTTAGTTATGTTTAAAACCTTCTTCCGATTTTCATATATAATTTTTCTTCTAGTAAAATATCTAGATAAGAGTCATCAGACATAATTATATGGGAAGTTGGGAACATAATTTTGTGTTGATGTGAGATCTTATCTACACAGGTGCAGCTATAATGATCTTTCTCTTGTATTCTTTCTATATAAATTCTTTTTAAAAAACTGAAAGTGGTGTGAGACCTTTATATTTACATACACGAGTGAAGCAACATTGTAAACAAAGAGTATTCTGTCAGCTGAAAGTATAATCTTTTTATTATTAACATTTCAGTGAAAAAGGTGGTGGAGGAAAGTTTTATTGTTATTATCGGATTTTATTATTTATCTAAAGAAAGTGATATATTTTTGGGATGAAATGGATTAACATAAGTTGATGGTGTTCGAAAAAAAAGGAAAGTGAAATGATAGCATGGACAAAGAAACAATCAGGTGAGCATTCTGTTTAATAAATGAAATTACAGTAAACCCTGGCTAATCCGGATGGTTATGGGACTGACATTTTTGTCCGGATTTGCTGGGTGTCTGGATTACTGTTTTACATGGAAACTAGCTAAGGTCAGTCATATTGTAGAGTTTTCATAGTATTTATTTTGTTGGAATTTGCTTACCATTATGAACACATTATTTGGTTTGAGATGCGATGATAAATTAGTTTATTACATTAAATATGATATAAGCACACAAACATTTATATATTGTTAATTGTCAACAGCCAATTTGATGGTCCAGCATAATAATTATGCATCAGTAAAATACACTAAGTCTTCACTACTCCAAAAAAAATTATCGAGCGTAGGTTGTTTTTACTTTTACTATACATTTTCAACTATTCACGTATATCTTTTATTAAATGCAGCCAAAAGCCAAATACATATTATACATTATACATTTTCGCACAAAACTCTCTTTCTCACTTACTTCAAACATTCACGCAACTATCAGTGGCAATATTTTCGCACCTCCGTTGATCAAACAAGTGACTGGATTATTGTCTTGATTGATTGGTTGGTACCCGAAAAAGCATTCGGAATTCGGAAAAGCGGGGGTTCGGATAACCGGGGTGTCCTGTATGTACATAAAGAAGGGGAAAAGAAGGGCAGACACAAATTGTTCAGATTAGAGGGAGATCCGGATTAGCGAGAGTTCGGATAAGCGAGAGTTACTGTAAATGGGGTTTTATGTACCTTTGGATATATTGGGTCAGCAACCTCAGAGGGAGATGAGGTGAAGGATGAAGTGTCCCATCAGGCATGCCTCAGCTAGGGAGCGAACCCACACGGGTCAGAGATCTGTTGTGATGCTAAGGCCATATCCACTGAGCTACCAGACCACCTCTGTTAAATAGGGCCATTCTTAAAAAAATAGTTGTATACTGTTTCCCAAATGGATAGGTATGTAGGTGATGTTTTATTTTGCTAAGGACACAAGAAATTAAAGAAAAGATATACTGAAGATAGCAGCAAAAAAAAGTAATGCTAAAGAATAGTTCTATAAAGGTTTGGCACAGATAAAAGTCCAGACATTGTGCCTATAATCGTCGGGTAGGACGCCTGTCGTAGGTGGAGGGACTATAATCCTTAGAAATACACACACACACAGTTTAAATGTCATATTTGCAAGATCTCACAAGAGACTTTAGTAATGGTAAGTTATTCTATTTTTAGTAACAATGAAAGTGTCGATTGTTACTGATGGCAGAAGGTATACAGTACTGGTTCTACCTAAGGAAAAATTGGGAGGTCTGAGGCTACCACTAAAAAAATCGACTGTCATATAGGGCCTAAAATGTGCTAAAAATGACGTAAAACACCATTCAAACAAACTTACTTACAGCTTATAGTAATAATGATTATTATACGAGTCCCGGTGAGTGTCCTCGGAGCATTGAGAATAAATATATATAGCTATGTAAGTGATAATTGTCCTTCGGTCAGTTCGAGAGCGGAAATTGAACTTAAATTCAGTGGATGTATAACATATACTACCAGTAACTTAACTGAAAATAACCCAATACTAACTAACCCTAATGATACAGGATAGAATATCAAATTATCCTCTGTCCACAAGTGAAAAGAACCCTGTCTGTAATATGGGTCTGTGACCTATGAGAGCATGCCAGCTATTGTTCTGGAAGTATAATAATACTAGCTGGTTAGTTACCTCTGTTTTTTCCCAAACATGGTACACCCTTATAGTTTAAGATTATAAAGTGCTTTATGTTGGTGATGAAGGAAATTTAGCAGTTATCAGTTAGAAGTTTTAGATTTATGTGGTTTGGGTGAAACTGGGTGGTGTGCAGTCAAGTTGCTCCTCTTATGTTGAGAGTTGAGTCATGGTCATACTACTGTGTTGACCATCTTGAGCTGAATATATATCTTAGTAATTGCACAATTACATGGAACAGTTAATTGTGTGTGTTTGGACTGTTAAATGTCATTTTCCAGCACATTTTAGGCTATGTATGTCGGTCAGTTTTTTGTATTGGTCTATAGATAGCTTACGACAACATTACAATTGCAAGATACTCAACTTGCCTTAGTCCACGAACGGAAAAACTTCCCCAAATACCCTTCCCGGGACTCCCGGCACCAAGGGCGCCGCCAAATACACCCGTACAAGCAAGAGTCACACAGAGTTACTTCCTCTTTCCGTCGTGGCGTCATCGGTAAAGAACGCGATAAATCGACGGTCTCAAAATATTTGTCTTTTTCCACGTAACAAATGGTTTTAATTGTTTTATTACTTTAATTTTACTTCCCATATGTTATTTTCTTACGAGTTTATGATCGTAATTGGTGTTTTTTACACCGGCTTTTGTTCTTTACGCAGTTAATTCAGACCGCAATTCGTAAACAATTGTCTACTTCCGGTTTACCAACATTTGTAAATTCTGTCGAAAAATAGCTTTTAACTTCTATTAGAAGTTTTGAATTTGACACCGGAACGTAGACACCCCTCCTACTCGTGTCAACACTCCAGTAAATAGTTTTCTTATATTATTGGGTTCGTGTTGTTTGTTATATAATCACAGTTGGTGCTTTTAGAACACCTTCTGCTGTTATTTTCTATATTTCAGTAACAGCAATGGGGAGTGGGACCTTAGTCTAATTGGGAGTCGGGCCCTAGCCCACTACGGCCCGTCCGGACTCCCAGGGATTGGAAACATCACCCGTACGAAGTCCTGACCTTCTATCGGTGATGTCCCCCAACCCAGCCATATGCAGTCCCATTCCCCACCCACTCCTGTGAAGGAAACATCAATGGGGAGTCGGGCCCTAGCCCACTACGGCCCGTCCGGACTCCCAGGGATTGGAAACATCACCCGTACGAAGTCCTGACCTTCTATCGGTGATGTCCCCCAACCCAGCCATATGCAGTCCCATACCCCACCCACTCCTGTCCGGGGGACCATGGTGACTCAGATAACTCTCTACCTCGTCGGTACACTGTTGGAGTGGTCGCATTCGCTTGGAGACAACCAAATAGCCCGCTTAGCTCAGTCAATGAACGACGTCGACTATCTTGCGCTCACTAAAGAAAGTCCCGTACCCCACCCACTCCTGCTCAAGCTACCAGGTAGTGCGGGGGTCACGCCGACTACAAACTCTCTGCCTCATGGGTAATCTGAAGGTCCTCAGAACAGATTCCATTCACTCCTCCAGGTCACCTTTCAGAGAGTCAACACACAGAGGGCGGTCTAGGAGCAACCGTCACCTGTCTAGAGACAGCTCAGGTAATACTTCCTCAGCTGAAATTTATGCTTTTAAGCACGGCCTAGGGCCGAAAGGGTATTCTTACGGTATTCTTAAAACTGTATTCAATACCGTTGTTATGGTTAGGGCCACCTAACGAAGGATATAGTCTCTTCTGAAGGTCTCTGCTAGTATAAAATCCAGACTAGTTGTCTGGAGGGAAGCTAAATAAGACTTCTTTCTATGGTATGGGAAGAGGACTTAGGTTTATGTGTTGGTACTCACATGTAAGGGAAGTTTCTGTCATGGGTCACAATTATCTGTTATTATAATTTCTTACGTGTTGTATAATCACAGATTAAATAGAATAGAATAGAATATTTTATTGTAATAGTCATAACAATGTGAACATGACATTGAACTAACAGGTAATCAAATCATATGATAGCAATTAAGAAATAAAGATAAACATATGGATTACCTGTCAGGAGGGCCGAATGGTCTAATGCGCCAGACTCAAGGTTATACCTTCATAAACGAGTGTTCTGGTCCACGACCTTACACGTGGTTTCAGATCCCACTTCTGACACATACTTTTAACATACTAGTAAAATGTGTCAGAGACACTTTCCTTGTTCTTCCTTTTCAGTGTGGTGTCAGAAACACTTACCATCAATAGGACTGAGACCTCTTTAGGAAATCATACTTTCCTAGACGGTGCTCCCTACTGGGAAAGGCCTTTTTAATTCATAGGGAAGTCATATCTTCCTACTGACAGGGCGCTCTATACAGGCCATCTACATCAGAGAAGGTAAATTATCGAAGTCTTATCTCTGATTCTGATTAATAGCAGGCCTGGTGGTATTCTATTCTCAAATAGAATTCATTCTTTTGTCGAACAGAATTACCCTTTTTTCCAAGTTGTTGCAACATTTGTAAACACTTCTTAAGCATTGTCTACCTATGTTCTCGATTTTAGAAACTTATTTAATGCTTTTATATCTTTGAATATCTCGGCGTTTACAAAAAGCGTTAAGAGTATTCAATTTAAAGTATTTCCTCTCATGGTTTGCTTTATAACCACTACAGGAATCTGATACTTGTCTTAAACTAAAGATTCTTAGTGAATTACTTTGTTCTTTTCTGTCCTTACGGACTTAACTACAGAACTTGTTTTGCAGGTAACCTCGATAGAAGTCGATACCTGCTGTCGAGTTCCGTCACAAGAATATCAAGGATGATGTAAGTGACTACGGCTTCTCCGTCATACTCTAATGATTAGGGTAAGAATTCATGGCCTTCGCCATAACGTGCATAGGTTTCAGCGTTAATTGTAGCCACAGTCTTAAGAAGTAAATCAGTTTATTTCTTTCTGTATATGGTTTTCCTTATCAGGACACCTAATTCAACTTGTCCTATCGCCTTGTTGAGTACTGTTTGTGGCAGGACTAAGATGATTATTGCCAGTCTATGGATTATGCTCATCAGACTTGCAGGTATATGAGCATTTATTTTATTTAGCGCCGGTAGTATTTATATCAAGGGGTGTCATTAAGAGGTAGGCGGTTAATTCGCCCTGCTACTTAAACCTTTCTACCAGGCTAATATGAATACTTTACTAATATTGTATACTAGTATCTATCTAATACCCGGCTACTTTGCTCTGTGTGCCTCTAATTTGAAAAGTTAATGATATCTATGTACATGTATATCACCACCTTTTTTGAGGTAAGTTATATAAATTAATTACAGTGGCAGATGCTGTTTTATTCATTTGCACATGCAGTTGCTGGCTGAGTCTTCCTTTTGCTGGTAAGTTGATATGGGGGACTTCCGTGGCTGAGTGGTTAGTCTCTTACTTGATATCACTGCCACTCACCTCTGTTTTATGATGGTGTCCCGGTTAGCTCAGTTGATAGAGCTTTCGCCCTGTAAGGGAGGAGTCCGGTTTTACGTGTCCCATACCAGCCACAAGACAACTGGCATCTTGTTGTTTTTTTTGTTGTTTTTTTGTTGTTTTTTTTGTGGATATTATGATATACCTTATATTTCATTGTTTGTGTTTCACTTGTGAAATATCGACAGACATAATGCCGCTGTTGACCTTTTGTCGTCTCTGTTTTAGCGCATTATGTTTTGCTGCTTAAGTATCAAGGTTAGAGTACATAATAAGTTATTAATAGAATCATTTTTGGTTTGTCGTGAATATAAGGATTTTCTTATTAGAAAAACTTATTTTCACCAGAGCCTTAGCACGAGTGTATTATGCGTGTTTTCTCACTGATACACCTGTGGGGTTTTGGGATTACCCTAGGGTTGATTAAGGTCTCCTTCTGTACCGCTTAAATCTCCACGGGGTACCTCCAGAGCCGGAGCTGCAAAGCGAAGGCGACGGTACTAATGAGCGGGCAGCCAAGCACGGGCTGCTCTCCGCCCCCGGTTTACACCTGTTAGGCAGTTTCAGTAAGTTCGGAGTAATCGGCTTCAAAGCCGCTATCCTCAACCCTAAGTGGGTTTGTTCGCGGTTCCTCTGACTAAGCCTTGTCTGATGGAGTTCTTCGTCATTCATCTCTTACCTCTGGGGTTGCGTTCCTTGTGTAGCTTATTAGATGCGGTTGCAGGACATAACACTCCTTTTCTTGCAGCTAAGATCATTGTCCAGTTTCTAGATTCCTTACCCCTCCCACTTCTCCATACAGTCATACAGTTAATGGGCTGTAGTGCCAGGGTTCGTTCTCCATTAGCCCTAGGGGTACTGATGATAGTTGGCGTATTTGTTTTTCATACCCCCTCCTGTTTAATATTGCTAGAACCAGGATACATTCTCCTTGTTTTCTATCAGTTTAGAGAGTAGGTCTATCAGTATGAGTAAGTTCCTAACATTATGGTAGGCTATACTATTGTTAGACCCGGCTTCTAATCCGTACATTAATTATGCCATAAGAGCCGGACTTCTCTTTTTGAAGTCTTTCCTTCAGGCAGTTTGAGATACATCTGGCATCTATTTATTTATTGGTTCTATATGCCACATTCGTATGGAAACACAGTTTCTTTTCGGCTAGATCTTTTACTAGAACACAGATTTGCGGGTGAATGCGTGTGCACAACCACATTCAAGGTGACATTCTGCCTTGGTCAGAACAAGGGGGGGGGGTGCGTGCCCATACACAGCCACATTCAAGGGGACATTCTGCCGTGGTCTAGGGGTTTCGTAGAGCTGCCCTAAATGCATGTCTAAGGATCTCTCAGTTTGGCTTAGAGGGCCACATGGTAGGTTTGTTCACTAACTAGGTGTGTTGCCCTGAATAAATAAATTCTTTTATTATTTACGCCTGGTTTATTTACGCCTGGCTCTATTTACGCCTGGTTTTATTTAAGCCTGGTTTTTGGCCAGACGGACTCAATTACATATTACGCCTCATTTTACGCCTGGTTTCTACATTCTTATCAAAACCACCTGTACGCCTGGTCACCATCAAAATTACGCCTGGTTTAGTTATCAATATTACGCCTGCTTTACGGGCGTCGCAGTTCGTACGGGCAGCACTTCTGTCCATCTTGATTTCTTCCCTAAGCGGGGTTTATATCAGGTTTTACAGTCTACCTCTGCCACTGATTCATTCGGAATCAGTATGCAACCTCACGTTTGTCGATTCAAACTACATCTTCAGACTTCAGTTTCTGTAATAGTTGCTCACACAATTGTACCTCTAGGAGGTCCTTCACTGGGCTACTCTGAGGTCACAGAGGTTTAGCTGGTTAGAATAAGTGTAACGCATTGTTTGTTTACACTCCCACCGCAGTCGGAGTTGGGTTTTTTCTTGTTTCCCACTTTGAGCTTATATCACTCCCCTTCTTAGTTTAGAATACTTAGAAGTTAAAGTGGCTCTTTTTGGCCTGTTTGACTTCTGTTCTCCGGCCCTCCTTTGAACTTTTCGGTTAATCTTAGATAGACTACCCTTTAGACTATCTTCTTTTAGCCTTGTGGCTCAGATTTAGTGAGCCCATTCTAGGAACTGAAGTGTCATCAGGCTCATGCTACTAAAGGGATCTCGTTTAACCCCTTCTGGGGATATTCCAGTAACAATCTGTTTGGTTTTGTCTGGGTGTATACCTTATGCAACTCCAATAAGGCTACTAAAGTCAGAGCCTTTATATTCTTAAAATTCACAAATTATTTGTTAGATTCTATCTTAATAATTTTTCACTGGGTCCAGTTCTTACTACCCAGTCAGTCATGGGGTTGTGCTGCTCTGCCAGTTAGCTGACTTGGCCTTGCCCAAGTCTGTAACTTTGGGCATACAAATCGGTTGCAGTTTTATTTATTATTTTGCTTATCTTGGTTTGTAAGCACTTCATACCACTATGTTCCAAAGGTGTTTGGTTTATACATATTGTATTGTTCATAGTATTCTATGCTTCACACAGTTATCTGGTGTTCATAGTTACATTTACAGCTCAGTTATGAAGCTGTTATTTTAAGTATTGAATCAGGGGGTCGATACTTATTTAAATGATCTATGTAATACAAAAAATTTTCTGTTCCATGGATTAGCTTGAAATTGCCGATTATAATTTTAGATGGTGGTGGACTTATTGTCCTTGAACGAATTGAAGGACTTATGAGGTTGCCATATTCACCTTGTAACGTTCATCTGCCCATCTAAGAAGTTTTAGAGGCTCCTCCTACTGGCTGTATCGCCAGTCAGGATCCCAGATTACGCTATGGTGAGTGTAAGTTGCTTGGGTTCATGCTCTCGTCTGCTTTAATTTCTTGTAATTAGAGCAGGTTTGAGCGTGCTTTGTTACTTGTTGTTCAGAGTTGTTCAAATCCCCTTTACATATTCGGGCACTCATAACAGGTTACATTGTACCACCCCAGCTCATTGTGTTAAAGTCGCAATTGTAATGTTGTCGTAAGCTATCTATAGACCAATATGAAAAATTTTGTTAATTTTAATATTTGTCTATTATACTTACGACAACATTAACTACCCACCCCTCCTTAATTTAGGACTTATTTGCGGAAAGAGGAAGTAACTCTGTGTGACTCTTGCTTGTACGGGTGTATTTGGCGGCGCCCTTGGTGCCGGGAGTCCCGGGAAGGGTATTTGGGGAAGTTTTTCCGTTCGTGGACTAAGGCAAGTTGAGTATCTTGCAATTGTAATGTTGTCGTAAGTATAATAGACAAATATTAAAATTAACAAAATTTTTCATGTTGTCATCGAGGCTGGTCACCCACTTATTCCTGGGTAGAACCAGTACTGCATATATCTCCCACCATCTGTAAGAATCGACACTTTCTCACTTATAAGTTGTACTTCTAGTGGGATTCGAACCTGTAGCGGTGAGAGCTGTTCATTGTGAAGCTCTGTTTTTGTATACCAACATTTTCCAGGTGTATTTTTTAAGACAAACCCTCGAGGTTGATTAGCTGGCAACACCCTCATTTAAATAAAGACAACCAGTCATCAGTCAATCGATCTAAAAGGCTTTTTTTTTTAGTTGAAATTAATTATTACACAGAATGGGTTAACTGCAATTTAGATCCAGAAAGTCCTCGTCTGCCAGTGTCAATGGTTAGTAGACTGCCTTAGTGATTTAGAGGGCTGCCTCGGTAGCTCAGTGGATAAGGTCTTGCACTATGGACTTACAGACCTCTGCCTTGCTCTGATTGGAAACTTTATTTCATCTCCTTCTGAGGTTGCTGTCCCAGTTGATACAGCGTAATATGATATTTTAATGGGATGTTAAACCCCATTTCACTTCATTTTGAGAGTTTGAATGAGTTCCATATATACAGTATCAACTCTGTATCTATTATATCTAGTTCAAATTGTCATTGATTTCATTTTGGCTAGTTACTGCTCCTCGGCCGTGGGCCAGTATGTCATACTCCTTGGACCATTAACTGGGCCAATATGAAATCACATATTTATTGTAGCATGGTCGTTGACATTTCCTTTGATGAATGCAGAGCATTAGATCGTTAAATTTAGGTAACTAAAGGGGCGTGGCTATACCGTACTACAACTACCAGATATTGAAATTAAGAGTACGGTCACTATGACGTCACAGTGTTACTAAGTACACCATGCTACAAATAGAGTCTGGTCTCAGCTCGTTGGTTATATAAACACTTTTAAATAAGCCAGAACATTCTATTTCTGGATAAACTCTCCTGCCCAGTAGTAGCTAAAGTCATGTTGTATAAGCGAATTAAAGGCAGTTGTAAATGTGGTATAATATACCCCTGACGTCAGACATTAAGGATTGTTTATTTTTGTCCTAAAGTAAAATGTAATAAATTTAAATAAACATATAGTCCACAGTGCGATCAGTAAAAGAAAACCCTTAAGTCTAGGATATGACGTGTGTATATATATATATATAAATTATATTAATTTGAAATCCCAACAATTTAATTTATAATCGTATGTAAATAATTGTAGAAAACATTAAATGTTTTTCTACTCTTTTTTTATTAATCAATACTTAGATATTGATATATTGATATAGATATCTAGTCTAAAAAAACGCCCTCCTTCAACGATAGAACAGAATTGCAGGTAGCTTAGATAATGTCTATTGAATGTGAGGTCATTAATTCCTATATGGAATGATTTCGGAATGATCAAAGTGAGCTGACTGATTACATGGCTGCAGTACAGTAGATTAAGGGTTTAATTAATTCCACCCACCCCAACTAAAAAGTGAATTACTACATATGACTTAAAGCTACACACCCCTGCAGAAATAAATCCAAGCTTTTTTGCAATCCTTAGAATTCCATGGAATTTCCATGGAATTTCATAGATCTGCAACATTTTGTTCACAGGAAAAAGTAAGAAAAAGCTTGGATTCATTATTCCTAGAAATTCCATGACATTTCAAGGATTTTGTGTGAGAATAGCATGGAAAAGCTTGGATTTTTATTCCATCGAAATCCAAGGTTTTCCTGCTTGGAAAAAGCTTGGAATTGAATGGAATTGATTGTTTAAAATACCTCTGCTGAGAAAAGTTTGGACTTGTGAATCTTAATGTGTGAAAAACCATGGAAAAGCTTGGAATTTACATTTATTGTGTCAAGATAGAACTTTAAGAAAAGTCCATCGTTTTCCAAGCTTTTCTTTGTAAAACTATAATTGAATAAATTAGATTAAGGAATGGTGCAGATGTTTCTTTTGAAATCAAAGAATTGTGGAACAAGTGATATATTCACATCCAAGTCAAAGAGTGACATAATTGACCTTAGGTCAAGCACTGGCAGATTGGAAAGTTTATTAGGGCTGCAAGAAGCAAGTAAATACTGCTAGATGGGTGTTATAAGATAACTGATTTTACATCTGGTTATTTAAGGAAATGGATTGCAGTGCATTTTGGGAGAAGATTTTGCTCAGTTTGAAATTTTGTGTGGGAAAAAAGATTTGCATGAAAAAAGGCATACATAGTGTCCATTTAACTTAATTTTGTGTTTCCCCACAAACTGTGTGTGGATTTAATGTATATATCTGGACTATGTTGTCAAACACTGAATTAGAAGGTTATAGTTACAAGTGAAACCTAACATAACATGGAATAATTGACAAGCGAGGTAAGATAAGTTTCAATTTTCTACTTGTAGAAATGAAATAATGCTAATTTGACACTAAGCTCATATTAGAAAATGTTGAACCTAACTGCATAACATAAAATGCCAACAGTGTATTTTAAATGTGAGCTGTTTTATTTGAGTTAGTTATCTAATTGATTTTGCTTAATTTCATTTAATATTTATTAATGAAGTCCATGATGTTTAAATGATGCATTAAGAAATTATCTTGATGAACTTGTGCACACTTATTTTACTGATATTATTGTTGAAATAAAATGAAAATGTCTATACCCAAAATGTATAGTACGAGTTGTAAATGGATGAAAAAGTATATGTGTAAATGTATGATTATGTCTTTGATATGTCATGGTGTTTGACCATGGTCTACCAGAGACCATGGTTGAACATGGTCAGAGGCCATGGACTATGTTTTGAAAGTGTTTGACTTGAAAGAGGACATTTTAAGCTTTTTTCGCTCTCTTACGGTTCCTGAGATAGGGATTTTCATTACCATGCTGTTGGTTTTCGCATGCTGCAACACAATTATTGTGGTATTTGGTTTTAGTATTAAATAAGTTGGGGGTTTTCCCCAACAGAGAATGTGTTGGAATTATGATTTCCTAGAATTTGCAGCAACTCTGCAGTTCAGGGTGAGAAGGTTCTAGGCCCATTTTCTATATTTTATCTCGATGTACATGGAAGATGAGCCTGGCATGTTCATGCCTGTTAGGCGCCATATAACCTTTTCATGTGTTGGTGCGCCTTAAAACCCCAATTCAATCTTGGGGAAAACACACACTTCTCCAGACATTTCTTAGCAAGGATTTCCATTGATTTTAGTCATACATGCATACCCTTGGAATTCCATGGAATACTATGGATTTCTTGGCTTGATATCATTTATATTTATATACTGTCTACCAATGGAATTTCATTGAATACAATGGAATATTTGGGTCCATGGAATTCAATGGAATACAATGGACTTCTTGTGACAGTTCCATTTAATGTTTTATAATGGTCTGGCAGTGAAATTCCATGGAATTCCATGGTATTTCTGGGCCAATACCACCAAGCTTTTCCAAGCTTTTAATCCTTGGAATTCCATGGAATTTAAAAGAAAAAAATCCTTAGAAATGCATAAAATACTATGGAATTCTTTGGATTTCCCACTGGATTTTCGCAGGGGCTGAGTCTCTATGTTAACTGGTAATAACTCATGAATATGAATGAGTCACTTGTGAAGTTTCAAATCGACGAGCACCCCAAAAGTCAGTATATAAGGCAGAAATCGATGCGTAAAATAACTCATTTTTATTTAGCCTTCGTAAAGGTAACATCGATAAATATACAGCTTCAAAATATATGTGATAACAAAGTACTTGCCCGGAACGGGATTTGAACCACAGACATTGCGATTTTAAGTTATGATGGATGTACGTTTAACCACTATAGACCACGGCTATTTATTGGTATGTTGTAGCATTTTTAACACTAACTGGGCATTACGTAATAACTAGCGCACACACAAACTCATCAAGCGCTAAATAACAAGTAGAGATATGGTTGTTTTGAGGCAGAATATTAAGTTTCATAGTGATAACATATAGTATTACACCAGGCAATGTTAATTAACACGTGCGACAAGATGGACTATATATTCATTGATTCATCTTGAGTTACATTCAAAATAGGTTGTGAAGTTATTTTGCCTCTTAATAAATGGTTGTTAGTATACCATTTTCTCAAGAAGCGTTACAGCTAAGTGGATTGAGCACCTGCCTTGAAATCAGAAGGTTGTCTGTTCGAGTCCCGAAAGAGGCTTTTTTTTTTACATTTTACTCTGTAAATCATGCTACCTGTGTACAGGTACGATATGCACTGGTCGATGTCTATACAATAAATGCTGTCCTGCGTTAAATTTTCTCGCTTAAACCCGATTTCGACATGAACTGGTGAACATGAAACTACAAATAAAGCCTACAAAGAAGAAATCAATTAATATCGAGATGTGCGATTGATAACGAGACTGTGTAGCTTTAAAGACATGGGGAACAATAGCCAAAAGACGGTAAACACATGAATACGATGTATTTAACATTTTTACACAGTAATCACTCAACATGGATGAATTAATTGTCTAAAAAAGAGATATTTTTATGCCCCCGAAGGGTGACATATAGTAGTCGCAACGTCCGTCAGTCAGTCCGTCCGTCCATTCGTTCGTCCGTACAATAGTTTCCGGTTAATAACTCTAACAATAATGGGCGGATTTTCAAATAACTTGGCACAATTGCTCAGCACAACAAGCGCTGTGGTCTAGCGGTAGAGCGTTGGACCCATGATCCAAGTCGTGGGTTCGATTCCCGGATTCCCATCATTGCCATATGTGTTGACTGTCCCTGAGCAAGACTCTTTATCTGCATTGCTTAGTACTGGTTCTTAGACGCAGGAAGACATCGAGAGTGATTCAAATAAGTTCATAGAGCTTTTGTTACAATCGATGTAAAATAAATAATTTTAAACTTAAACAACAACAAGAAAACGTGTTGCGCACAAAATCCAGGTCCATGGCTCCAAGGTCAAGGACACACTTAGAGGTCAAAATGAAGTGCTTTCGTGTCCAGTTATTTGATTTTCAAATAACTTGGCACAAGTGCTTACCACAACAAGACTGTGTCGCGCACAAAACCAATTCCATGGTTTCAAGGTCAAGGACACACTTAGAGATCAAAGGTCACTTTGGGGGCATTTGTCACTTACAGCGACATTTCTTGTTTAAACCTCAAATAAAAGCCCACCTTTTGCACAATGTAATACCACTGGGGGTGTTTTAATAGAGATTTATGGGTATTTTTCTTTGCTAATATATAATTACAATAGTTTCTAGTCATATCCCTCATTTTGATGTCAGTGTGTGTGGAGTATAATTGTCTTAGGGTGTATCTATAGTCCTTTTAGTCGTGAGGGCACACTACAAGTCCTTTCAGAGAAAAGTTTACTTGCCAAGTTGTTGTTGTTTATTATACTAACACTGGGCTGACCAGTCTTTAGATTCTTATGTATGGCGAGATGTATACAGTACTGGTGCTATCGTTGTCGGCCTCCACCACAAAAAAAATCTGTTGTTCTTTGTTTAGTGACAATAGTTTTTCACTACGGATGCGAAATATTAAAGCGTGTTGAATGTCCAGGAAGAGATCTATGTAAAGTACTGCTGTTATGAAGTATTTGGTGTGACCCACCCAAAGATTGACCTCACCATCTTCCACACAGTGTATTCGGCAGAAATTCAAGACTTGGGTGTGCAAATATGCAAACAGGGTGTGCAAAATAATTTGCTAAACCACGCTAAGAGCCAATTCGTGGCAAGTGGGAGTCTCTGGCCATTTATTTTTACAGATATAGGTGAAAAAGATACATTTTAGATCGTCCTCAATTCTTCTACACAAAACATAACAATATTGAGAAAAGTAATAGTTGGGCAGTGTTGTTAAGCAAACAAAAAACTTTTTACCCCACCCACTCCACTAAATATTGGCCGCAGTTTTTCAAAAAGGCCATGCAAAAGACGGCTGCATGGTTGGCTTGCTAATACACCGCTCGCACACGCCGTGGAGGACCCTACCACTAAGATACAGATACTCTAAGATATGTAGTGGAATCTCAGAATGTTCATTATCTTCTGCTGCTCTCATTTGATTTTTTTCCCCCCCGGACAAAACTAATCAAACAGTGGAATAGAAACCTCCAAGAAGCAGCGACGTTAGATCTATGTCCCCCTATTCACGCTTTAAAGGCAGAATATGCTTATTAACACATAAACTGAAACAGCTGACAAAGCACTCAGAAGCATTACAACTTAGACAATTATGCTAACAAATAAACTGAATAAAATTAAATATGTGTGTACTCATTTCGCAGTATCCCCTACACGCTGAGCCGGCGCTAAGTACAACACAGGAAGTGTGCAGACACAAATGGTTGATTTATAGCACAGGTAATATTTATGTAAACACAAGAGTTAAAAAGTCAGCATGCCTTTTTTAACGAAGCGTACATTTCTAGTCAGTTGTTTCTATTAACGACTGGGTACTGTTCGGGGGATTTAATGCAAATTTGACGGTAATACTATACACAAATACTTGACACAAAGTCTCTAATATCTCCATTAAGGTTAACAATAAGCATATTCTGACTTTAAGAAATTACCGGATGATGTCATTCGCTGTTACATCAATGATTCCTTTGAGTCTGAAAATAGATGGGTCGTGTGTAAATAATCCAACTTACAGAGCCTGTAATTTGCCCAGGAATTGTCCAAATATCGGTAAGAAAATGGGAAAATTGGAATAAAAGCCATGCTCAAATATAAATTTGATATAATATTTACCATTGCCGGCAATATAAGGATTTGTTGATAAGTGGTAATTGAATTGAATAGTGATTTAAAGGCTCATTCAAGTTACATACACCTTGTTTAGGTTATTACCAGTAGCCCCAGAGAGACTGAGAGCTTGACTGGGCGCACTCAATTTTTTTGAGCTATCGAAGTGTGTAAGCAGGAAATTGGTTCTTAATATTTATTGGATATTTTTAGTGTGTTTTTGTACGCATTAATTTATTTTTGTAATGCGTTTTTGGTTACAAAATATTTGTAATTTCGCAGCTACACGTCTTATTGTGACCTTTAATGATATTTTGTAAGAATTTAAGGACTTTTTAAGGCTGTATGAAACTTGTGTTATAAAACCTTTTTTTTCTCTCTTCAATTTATGTTGTAAATAAATGCTGAAAAGCGGATGCCTTGGAAGCAACAAACAAAAACAACAGAGACAAGTAGCATGCAGACTCGGGTTTATTATATACCTATCAATAATTATATACATAGTATATACCAAATACTTGTGTTGCCTGCCATATGGCCCCGTTATGATCTTGGTTAGGTTGCAGGTTAAAGTTTTATGAAAAGGGGCATAACTCTGCCAAAATGAAAGTCAGAGTAACTGGACATGTACAACTTCCTTCAAGTAAGATGAAGATGTAAGTGAAGTTTCATGAACATAGGTAAAACACTTTTGACCAAGGTTAGGTAGCAGGTTAAAGTACGATGAATGACTGACAAAGTGATCCCTAAGTGTCTGACATGCTATGCAGGCGATGCAAAACGTGATAATCATGTAGCATTAACAATTATTTATTTTTTAAAGTGATCTTGGCCAAAAGTGTTTTACCTATGTTAATGAAAATTCACTTAGGCCACAATTTTTTCACCAATTCAATTATTTTTTTTCATCTGGCGTTGAAATGCAGCCGGCGGTGAAAAAAAAACAGATGTTCAAATTTTTATTTTTTTTTCCAATCTCTCTAAAATTGGGGTCGGCGGATCCGTAAACCAAGAGAAAAAAAAAATGTCGCCTAATACAAGTGTTTGGTGGAACACCCTTCTAACTGTACTTTAAATAGTTAAATAAAATGTGATTTTGCATGGAGAAGTAGATCATTGATTATAGCATAGACATAATGAGAAGATGTCCCTGGTGTGTGTTTTAATATTAAGGCTTAGTCATTATATAACCTGCCATAAAATAGGAATATTACTACAATAACATGTTCTGAAAGTTTGTATCACCTAGAGTAGGTGAATGACAGATCAGGATCTCACTAGGAGGAAGATCCTTGATCTGGCATTTATCTAGGAGAGGTGATACACACTTCCAGACCACACTACTCTAGTAATGATCCTTTTATTATATACCTCCTACATATGATTAAAAATAGAAATATTTACGTATGCATACGTATGCAATAAAGAAGGTTTCTAAATGTTTCAAGGCTTATTATTTGATAAAGCGTAGAAGGGAAATGGGCGTATCTTAATATATTTGAGAGGGTAGCTACAGCTTACAACTACAGCTTACAAGTTACAGTTCATTGGTGTGACATATTTGTTTTGTTTTTTTGACGTAATGTCGTCTTGACATTCTCGTGCAAATTGGTGTAAATGCGAGCATTATTAGGAATTTCCCTTTTCTGTTTTAAGTAGGATAGTGATATTTTTAGTAGTATACTTAGACGGATTCAGAAAACCTCTAGAGGTGATACAGGTTTTTGTATTCCACTGTAAGAAAATGAAGGTACTATGTATATAATTATTGATAGGTATATAATAAAACCCGAGTCTGCATGCTTCTTGTCTCTCTTGTTTTTGTTTGTTGCTTCCAAGGGATCCGCTTTACAGCATAAATTGAAGGGAGAAAAAAAAGTTTTATAATAGCATTTTAACACATTGTTTAGGTTTGCCCAGGCCTGAGAAAGGAATCCTGGAACTGCATACTCGTGCTGTAAAGCAGATTCGATATATTATGGTTCTTTAACATTTGCAGAGGATATTCTCTGATGATGCCTGGTTACGTCCGTAGGCTAGGGGATGTGGCTTGCCAATGCACCAGTGAGGCTTGAACGTGGGATCTCTGAGTTCATAGTCGATGGTGCTACCCACTGGCTATGTTTGTGTGTATGTGTAATTCTATCTGCCTCGTTAAAAAAGACTCATTACAAAAACAGTCAATAGGCAGGCATCTGACTGAGGGAGTGGGCTGTCCCCTGGCGTTTGCAATACCTTTAAATCTGAGCTGATCGAGTCAGGGAAAAAAATTATAAGAGTTTTTAATCTGTCTCCCTCACCGTTCCTTAAAATCTGAGCTATGTTCTATAAATAAGAAACCTGACGACCCGGGTTCAACTCTTACTGGTGCCATGAGTTTCATCGGTGTTTTGACAAGACACTTGCCCTTAGCTAAGAAATGTGTCGATGGGACATGGATGCCCACACTGAAAACAATCAGTGAATCACTTAAAAGTTGACGAAAAAATGGCCATAAAAATGGTGGGAGGAGATCGATAGACACACAAGATATTTTAATATAAAAGTTGACGAAAAAATGGCCGTAACTCTGGTAATACAAAGACGATTATGACACGTTCTAAATCAATGTGCACAGCTTGACATCATAGGTAAGCATCCTGTAAAGTTTCTAAACAAACGGTTGAAAACTGTGGGAGGATCGAGATAGACACACATATTTGAATGTAAAATTTTATGAAAAAAGATTCGGTTGAAAACTGGGGGAGAATCGAGATAGACACGCATATTTTAATGTAAATTTTATGAAAATAAGGTCGTAATTTTAGTATTACAAGGGCGACACCGAATCGATATGCACATATCTTATCATCTTAAGTAATCATGCATTAATGCATTCTGTAAAGTTTCGAAACAATCGGTTGAAAACTGGGAGAAGATAGACACACGGATGGACAGCCTGGACTAATTCGGTGGTGGGGGCATAAAAATGTGCCTATACCAGAAATCCCCAGGATCCATGGCTGAATATTTACAACAACTATTGATTTCTATATATTTGCAGATAATTACGTTATTGCCTGATGTGATATAACGAGCTATTTTCATGTATGTGGGCTTTCATTTGGTACACACTATCTTTATAATTATTTCCTAATTAGATATCATATCTCACAATTAAAGGCTGAGGTGATAGACTTATTTCACATTTATTATTTATTGTATTTAGTCGGATATTATTAATTTTTTTCGTACTGAAAAGGGATTGTGGGATGTAGCGGGAATTCAGTTATGTATTATATTTTGTTATGGAAGGTGCTTATATTAATGATTAAGGGGGCCAGGCTGGTAAAGACGTGTGGTTCCGGGGGCCCCGTTCAAATCACTAGAGCAGTGGCAGAAAAACTATAAACGTGCCCCAGCATAAATGGAGTGTCTACAATAGAATTTGCAGCAACACTGCAAAATAACGCAAAATTACAAACCCATTTATCAGTACTTCTTCTAGATGTGAAGGTCATAGAATAATGTATATGTGCTGATTAAAAGTAATTTTGTTCATGGTTTCTTAAAATATGAGGGGCATTCAATAAATTATGTCACTAATATGGGTGTCCGTAGAAAATACGTGACAACGACACAAAAAAATTGTGCATTTCAAGACCATTCAATACCCACGTACACACCAAATTTCAGTGTAATCTGATAAAAGTTGACCTAGTTATTCATTGTTAAATTATAGGCTCTCATGTATAGTGGCTATTTTCTAAAGCTATAATGAAAGTTGGGGGAAAAATCAGAAATCAGGGCTTTCATGAAATCCCAGGTTGCTTTAAAAGTATACCCCAAAGATTTTTTTTTAATTTAAAGATGATTTAAAAAATTTAAAGATGCTAAAAATAATGTCAAAGAAGACAACCAGCCAGACAGGCCAGTTGACACAGCAACAAAACAGAATATTGCTGCAGTGAAGGCAATGGTAGAGGAGGATGGGCATTATACTGTTTCTGAGATAGCTAATGGCGCGGGTGAGCATTTCAGAAGGCATGACCCAGCACATTTTGACCAGCTGTTTGAAATTGTGCTAGATAGGTCCCTCATTTGCTGACATCTGAACAAAACGCCAAACATTTGAAATGCGCAAAAGATCTCCTGAAGAAATTCAAAAATTGTAATCCCAGAAAAAATTCTGAGTTACTTACTGGAGATGAGACGTGGGTGTTTTATTTTGAGCGCCAGCGTCGCATGAATAACAAGCAATGGTTAAAACAAAATCAGGCAAGGCCAGTGATTGCCAAGCAGATAAAAAGTGCTAAAAAGGTTCTTCATGCCATTTTCTTTAATTCTTGTGGGCCTGTGGTACAGATACTATGCAAAAAATTAAGGGAGAACCATTACAGCTAAGTTTTACAGAGACAAAATTCTTAAATATGTCCAAAAAAAATTACAGAAAAAAGCGTCCAAGTAAAGCTTTGAATGACATCCAGCTTATTCATGATAATGCCTCAGCTCACAAAGGCCAAATTAATTGTCCAGTCTTCCTTGAAGCGAGAAAAAGTAGTACTGCTTGACCACCCACCTTACTCACCTGACCTAAGTCACGGTGACTTTTTTTTACTCCCTTTGCTGAAAAAAATACTCTCTGGGAAACGCTATGCTTCTAGGAGTGCTCTTGGTAGTGCACTCTTTCAGTGTCTCAATAGTATAACAAGGGGAGACTACTTTGCAGCATTTAAGTCATGGATAGCTCGACTGTTAAAGTGTGTATCTGTTGAGGGGGGATACTTTGAAGGGTTATAACAGAAAACTACAAGTTATTCGTAATATCTGTTGATTTATAACACTAATGACAGAATTTATTGAAGGCCCCTCGTACCTGTGATTGAATATGTGTAAAACAAATTATGATTTGGTAACTCTTAATTCGGCTCTCCAGTTTTGGGGTTTGGGTGTCTAAATAGTTTGGATTCTCAAAATATGGAAGTTATACACTACTCAACTTTTATAATCGGTCACTTTTCAAAGAATTATATATTTTTTTAATAATTCAAATTTTCATTTGAAATTTGAACTGGCATCGTTTAACAAAAATCGCTAGCGATTTATAAAACTTAATCTGCCTTGATTGGACTAAAACCTTGTTGATAAACTTAATAAAATATTGGTATGTGTTCCGGTGATTTCCAGTTTTTAGTATGCTTGTTATTGTCAAATAACCTGGGTGACCGATTATAGAAGTTGAGTTGTGTGTATATATATATGAGCCGAAACATGCGAAAACGACTCTTCAGACAAATTTTTTACATTTTATGTTTTGTGGTGTTTATGAAACACGGTGATTTTCTCTTTAAAAAGCTCTTTATTTTATGTTGATATCTTAATTAAAAATAATTTTATCTCAATTTGAAAATTAAAAGATTGTACTCACCATTTATTTTGTTGTTGACGTTGGCGTCTTCGACGATGTCGTTTATTAATTAACAACAAAAATCATAAACAGTTACCATTTTCTATAGCATCAACTATTTAAATTAAGAAAACTTATTCCCTATGATATAATAATTAGGAAAAACACGGAAATGACGAGAAATTTGACTAGTAATTAATTGATTACCGGCCGACGTCATAAATTGTTACTTTATGACATTGTCGTCTAAACGTCCGAAGGGACATTTTCGTGTGTTGCGGCTCATATATATATATATATATATATATATACCTCGTCATCAGCAGGTTTGTAAAATTTAGCTGTTGTTGACGGGTTAGCTATTTTAATTATAAATTCTGTAGGAGGATGTTTTATCAGGGATCATTCACTTTCCTGCAGTGTTGCGATATTGACCATGGAATTATAAGCTTATATGTGATGGGGGGAACTATAACTTTGTTATTGGACAGTCTGATTTGTCTGATTTATGTTGGCTTAGTATAATGGATCAATACATATATAGCTAAATAGGGACGATATATTGTATCCAGGAATATCTGTGATTCGTCAAGTTTACTGGCCATCAAATGGTAAGTAAATTATTGCAACTTTGGTTTGTCTGATTTATATATATATATCTGGTACTTTTTCTTTGACACTACAGAAGTGTGTGAGTTTGTTTTTTAGACTTAATTGCTGAATTTTATGTCATAAATTGATTTGAGTTGGCATTTTCTTATGTTGTTATGGCTCCATGTGTTTCCGGGGCAAAGAATAGGGCAACTGCAGATCCCGTTGGAGGGGAAGGTAGAGGAGTAGAACCCGCCCAAATTCATGTTCATTTATCATTTTTTGTTCATGCTCATTAAAAGTCTTTATCATGACCCCTCCATTGTTTCAGGTGCCATCTTGGTCATATCACTAGAGCAGTGGCAGAAAAAATATAACGTGGCTCCAGCATAAATGGATTGTCTACACAATAGAATTTGCAGCAACTCTGCAGTTCAGGGTGATAAGGCTCTAGGCCCATTCTCCATATTTTATCTCGATTTAAATGAAGGGTGAGCCCGGCATGTTCATTCCTGTTAGGCGCCATATAACCTTTCATGTGTTGGTGCAGCTTAAAAACCCAATTCAATTCAATTATGTTGTTATGGCAAGTGGGAACTTTGATTTTGTTGATCTTGCAAAATTGTATACCTCGTTTCTTCCATCTTTGTTTACATAGAGTTATATAGTAAAAGTTGTATTGACTACTCCTCAAACTGCTCGACAGATTTTCAGGAAACGTCACAGGAATGTTGCTCTTGATGTCTAATTGATCCCAGCAAAATTTCAGGTCGGCCGGAAATTCAAGGTGGCCACCACGGCTAAAAAATATATTTTAAAGAACAAGTTTGTAGCTTCTACTTCTTGAAAACTGTAAGTGATATTGGTATGGGACTTTTTTCTAAAATGATCAGCATGACATGATATTGGTCCTTGTTGAAAATCATTTTGATTCAACATTAAACATGGCTGCCTCTCTTTTTCATTTCTTAATATTGCTCAGGGATATATATTCTGCTATTCCTTTATGAAGAGAGAGTCCATTTTCTCTAATTGTATATATATCAGGGGAATAATTAGTTGTTCTGAAAAAGCAAATAGTTTTCGGACAGCTCTTGCTTTTAAAAAAGATTACCTTAAAATCGGCAGTGTTAAAGTGCAAGTATTTTAAATCAGCACCACAGTTATTGAAACAAAGAAGTTTATACATGAGTCTATATGATCCTCTGTCGGGGAAGGAAAATTTGTTTCTGACATAATATTTGAATGGTGAAATTGATAAATTGTTGAGGAATTTGTTTGAATTTCTGCTTGTTTTGCATCAATGAACAATCCATCAATGAGCACTCGGCTTGACGAGCAGACGAGTGTAATTTTCCTACCTGATCCTCTGTGATTAATTAATATTTAATATTCCTGACGTGATGTCAGTTAAATTGGCTATGTAGACTTGAACAGTAATGATAACAAATAGGATTTTGTGTCTTGTTATGTCACAGTAATTGGAAATGCGATGTCAGAGGGCAAGAGGGTGACAGAATTAAGACAAATAGGGCGTAATTAACATAGCTAGTTGTAAACCTAGCTAGAAGTAAACCTACAACTACAGTGTTTTTCAAATAAATATTATACAATTATGGACTTTTCAGCTGTTATACATGATGTGATATGCACCAAAAAAATCATTATTGACCGAGGCGATAGCCGAGGTCAATAATGATTTTTTGGTACATATCAACATCATGTATAACAGCTGAAAAGTCCATAACTGTTTTATTATATAACCCTCAATTTGAATTTGACAGTTAATAACAATTAAACAATAGATTTTTTCAATAATATCACATCTCGGGACAGTTTTATAAAACTGGTCAATATCAGAAAAAAAACAGGTCAATATCGCTAGATATTTTTTCTAAAAAATTACTTTTTAGCCAATGAAAACGCGTCTATTTATAGGTTATATAATAATAATCCTTATTTCCTAAATAATAATGTCTTGTTTGAATTGTCAACAATACAAAATGAACCATTAGTTGATATCCAGAAAGTATCAAAGAAAACTACAATGAAATCGATTTGAAAAGACTCTTTAAAAAAACAAATTGCACAGGCCAGTAATATAACATGATCTTTCATCCTCTCAGGTCTGAAGCCTGTTTAATGAACCTCTGTTACTTGCAGCAATTTTATCACAAAACGACATGCACCATCATGACTGTGTTCCACTCTCTTCTGTTGTCAAGTGACATTCCTATGTCACTTGATGACATTCAACAGTAATCAGATGAGCTGATGAAGGCTTGCATGAGATATGCTCAAAATATTCAAAAATATTGTAAGATTTTGCTCCGACTCGTGGATTTTATCTAGACAAGTATATAGTCTTTCCTTTCTCTAACCCTCCAAGGTTACATTGCCACAAGCCGGGGTTTGAGTTGGCAGGCCTTAAAGCAAATGCCTACTGTCTCCTACAGTTCCCATCGGCGTAGCTATTAATAGGCCATATTGGCCCGGGCCTATACATCAGTTGGGAAGTCCAAAAGCTGGAGGGGAAAGGGTCAACATTTGTTTCTTATTTATTTTACAGTGTAGGTAATTCAACTTTGTCAAATGTTAATTATCAAATTTGTCAAAACATATTTCTTCAAATACGACACGAGCGTCTGTCAGATATACGCCAACACGCACCATTATATAGCTAAGTTAAAAAAACAAGCAGCGGGAGCATGTCCCCGGACCCCTCTATAGTTTGTTGGGCCTATATGTACATTTAAGGTCAGCTACGCCCCTGGTTCCTCTAATGGGACCTGAAACTGAATACCATGGTTTTTAATTAAATGCGAGTCGAGTTATTTTTTATTTATTTTTTTCATTTCCAAAATTCATCTGAATTATTGACATATTTAAGCTCATCGCTTAATTATAATTCCCCATTCCAACCATGAATTCATTTATTCTTGTCTGCATCAAAAGTATCTGCCGTGCATGCAACTTGAAAAGAAAATAACTATCAGCTATTCATTATCATTGTTAATATTTTAATGGCTCATTGGAGATTTTAATTAAGTTTATATATATGTGATATTCAGCTGTTTTCTTCAAATTGTTCACATTATGTGGGCCCGCCTGCGTTCCATTAAGCGCTGGGAAATCTTCTATTAGCAGGATTTTATAACGGATATTTCGACAATAAAACACGTTTAAAAACATTTTTTTTACTGAACAAATGTTTAGAATTAAATGCCATAAATGAACAAATGCGATAAATGTTTTGATTTTACAATATGCACACCTTTTAAGGCAAAATTAAGGTTTTATTTCATATCCCAGCCAGCCCCATTTGCACTTTTTGGGGAAGGGGTTGGATGGGGTATGAAAGTTAATACTCGGACCATGTAATGTAAAACTGAGATCTATGAAGAAAATTAATTCAGCATGAAATTGAATTGATCTGATAGTCTGTGTTGCATTATATGGGACAATAACTTCAATATTGTGCAGTTATCAGATTTTATGAGCATCATTTCATATTGTATTGTTGGGAAAATTCTGACTGAAGTATCCCAAGATAAATTAGAGAGTCGGAACTTAGTAACAAAAGATTCAAGTTTGATTTCAAGTCTACTGCCAATATTCGGCGTCTTCCGCTCGAGAAACATTTATTATGGTTTATAGTTTTGTATCGGAGAGATTCGTCCTTGGTGTAATTATACTAGCAGCTAAACACTTGTTTACAGAGTTTAAAAGGATTTTACTCTTTCAGGTTTTTTTGGTAGATCAATACACTGTGTTATTTATTTTAGATGTGTTTAAAATGTCTAAGTTCTCCCAACTCAGTGTGTCATCGGACATATTACACTAAGTTCTCCCAAATTGATGCATCATCTCAGTTGCTAGCGATCATATTACTTCTAGTTCTCCCAAATCAGTGTCTCATCTCATATTGTTCAGATATTGTATTACATCTAAGTTCTGCCAAATCAATGTGTCATCTCAGGTTTGTCTTGTAAGTGAGGAAGTGTCGATTCTTACGGATGGCGAGGAAAAGTGGGTGGTCTGCCTCCACCACAAAAAAATCGACCGTCATATATAACCTTACATGTGTTGTAAATGACGTAAAACACCATACAAACAAACAAACTCAGGTTTGTGTTAGAGTAAGTTCTCCCAAATCGTGTTTCATCTCGGATGTTTGAGATCCAGTAATAGTTAAGTTCTCCCAAATCATTGCATCATTTCAGATGTTAGAGTCAGTTCTCCCAACTCAATGTCTCACTTCAGATGTTTAGAGCGATCATATTAATTCTAAGTTTTCCCAAATCATGCAGTGTCTCATCTCAGGTGTTAGAGTAAGTTCTCCCAAATCATGTCTCATCTCAGATGTTAGAGAACCAGTAACATCAAAGTTCTCCAAATCATTGCTTCACTTTCAGATGTTAGAGATTATAAATTATATCTAATTCTCCCAACTCAATGTCTCATCTCATATCACATCTAAGTTCTCCCAGATGTCAGAGATCATATTATTTCTAAGTTCTCCCAACTCCGGTGTCTCATCTCAGATCTCTGACATTTAATTCTCCCATCTTGATGTCTCATCTTCAATGTTAAAGATCATATTACATCTAAGATTTCCCAAACTCAGTTGTTGGTGGTCATGGTACATCAGACAAAGTTCTCCAAATTCAATGGCTCTAAATTGATCTAGGATGTTGGAGACCATATTACATCTATGTCCTCCCAGATGTTAGAGATCATATTGCATCTAAATTCCCACAATTATCATTCTCATCTCATATGTTAGAGATCATATTACATCTAAGATCTCCCAACTCAGATGTTAGAGGTCCTAATTACATCTAAATTCTCCCAAATCGATGTCTCATCTCATATATGTTAGAGATCATATTACATCTAAGGTCTCCCAACTCAGATGTTAGAGGTCCTAATTACATCTAAATTCTCCCAAATCGATGTCTCATCTCATATATGTTAGAGATCATATTACATCTAAGATCTCCCAACTCAGATGTTAGAGGTCCTAATTACATCTAAATTCTCCCAAATCGATGTCTCATCTCATATATGTTAGAGATCATATTACATCTAAGGTCTCCCAACTCAGATGTTAGAGGTCCTAATTACATCTAAATTCTCCCAAATCAATGTCCCATCTCATATATGTTAGAGATCATATTACATCTAAGTTTATCCAAATCAATGTTTCAGGGATCATATTAATACATCGGTTTCCCATATCTCCCAAATCATGATCAATGTCTCCATTGTTGTAGTAGTAATTTTATTTCCGCCATATATAGGAGTGCATAAATGATACTGTCTATCAAGTAAAAGCTCTAAGGATTGATGTGTGATCGAAGTTTTCTTTCTCATGTCTTTGTTAAGTAATGCATGTGGCGTTTACATTAACTACATGTGATATATAAATAATATTCCAGATGTAATGTGTTTGAAAGTAGATACAGAGAGAAATGACTGAAATATTAGATCATGTTGCATCTAAATTCTCCCAAAGCAATGTCTCTGATGGCATGTGCGAAGAGAATAATGCTGTAAATACCATGAAATGTAATGTTTTCTGGAAAAATGTTTTCCTCTGGTATTTATTCAAATGGAGGCTTTGATAATTCAGTAATTTGCCACGGGGTTATGTATGTGTGATGTTTGTTTTTTAAGATGTGTGTGATTATAGACAGTAATTGTCAGAAATCTTTGTAGAGTCGGATCATGAATGGATCTGAATTCTCCCAAAGCACTGTCTGATGACACCTGTCATGAAAACATAAATGTTTACCAAGCAATAAGCATGTCTTCTTGGAGGATTTCTCTCTTTCTCTGCCATTTCCTAGAACTCAGGTTTATATGGAAGTGACTTATATAACATGCAGGATTTTCATTAATTTAATTGAATTGGAGTTTATAGTCACACCAACAACTAAGGTCACATGACGAATTCCCAGCTTCTGTTGGTGGAGGGAGGTCTTGAAGACCCCAGGTGCTCCTCCGGGCAATTTTTCTTGCACAGGCAGGCACCTGGTTAGAACTGCCATCGTTTCGCAGGCTACCACTACACCACTGCACATGGATGTCAATAATCACAGTTATCTCAGGTCTGGTTAGCACAACAGTTACTCCCCTAATTCAGCTGAAACTTTATTTGAGAATAGCAAAAACTAATTGAAAGCTCATAATAATGTTTTCTCAAAGAACACTGATAACCCCAGGCTTAATAATTATGTTGTATTAAATAAGAATTAAACTTAAAAGAATTTAATATTGAATTTGGCTACAGTTATTTCTCTTCAAAAAAGAAAGAAAAGTATTCGCTTTAATAAACAGTGCTTATTAAAGTTCTTTTGGTGGATTACAGTAACAGCCTTGAGATGAACTTGTTTTCAAAATAATTTTGAATAAAAATTAGGCCAGATTGTCATTGAAACACAATAATGTAATTTTGCAATCTTTTCTAGATATGAATTATCAATCATTGAAATTAATTAACATATATCAATCATAGAAAATAACTGACATATCAAACTATATAAATTGCACATAGGTTCAACATCTTCAGTGAAATCTCAGAAGCAATATGCATCACTATTTCCAAAATCAATTTAGTTTCACTTTTGTTTACGGCGCAGCATGGAAATACCCAACAGGGCTGGCATGGCCCAGTGGATACAGCATGGTGGTCTGGATATCTGGCATGGCCCAGTGGATAGAGCATGGTGGTCTGGATATATGGCATGGCCCAGTGGCTAGAGCATGGTGGTCTGGATATCTGGCATGCCCAGTGGATACAGCATGGTGGTCTGGATATCTGGCATGGCCCAGTGGATACAGCATGGTGGTCTGAATATCTGGAGTACCCATGTTAAAGCCTCAATGTGCCGCTGATCGAGTTAACAGTATATAGAGATCTTACATGAGTACTCATTCATTATTGAATTTATTAAACGAGTTGGCAAAATGATATAATGCGAGGCTGTTGCCGAGCATTAATCATTTTTTGCTAACAAGTTTAATAAATTCAATAATGAATGAAAACGAAGATTCTATTTATTACATAACTCACATATTGACTTTTATAGAATTTTCTGTCGCTTTAACACGTGAAACCGACATAAACCGTGGGAATTGGATCATAGTCATTATCGATTTTTTTTGACAGCGCATACTAGGTTCATTTGCATTCTTATATAACTAGTGGCATATCGAAAATATAGAATGGTATTATTCCACTCCCACACCGTAAGTTATGTGATATTATAAAGAATCTTTTTGGTGTGGTCCTGTGTATCGAACATGAGCATGTAAAGAACCATAGAAATCTATTCATTTGCAAAAGTTAGGCAGCTGGTTCCCAAATTCCTCAGTGTACATATTTTTTGATTATGGTGAAACAAAATGTGGTTAGGTCGGCCTAAGCCAAAAACAGATGATAGGTCAGGTTTCTTCCGGAAACATCTTTTGTGTGTTGGATTGGGATGGGGCGTGAAGAGTAAAATACTGTCTTCCTGAAGGTGAGCTGCAGTTACTAGAATGTATACCCTGTTTTGCACCGTTAACGGTCAAACATATCTTGTTGGAATGTGTAGACTTTGATCCTATGCGACAAAGATACTACACAGTTAATACTTTGAAAGAGTTATTTGATACTATAGATTTTAGTCTTGTTTTAGATTTCCTTAAAGAAATCAGACTTTATAAATCAATATAATATTTTCCTATATATATTAACTTGTTTACAAGCCCGTTGGCGGGAATTTGTTGATTTACATATATACATAGTATATATTGCTACCATATCATCCCTTATTTGTCAGATATATAGTTTTATCTTTATACGTTTACATTATTTTTAATTACTACTTCATTCCTCATGATTCATCGGTTTTTGCGCACAATATGACCTATTTATGTGTCGACG